>JAADXL010000567.1:0-22131 GCA_023337755.1 Pythium aristosporum | reverse complement strand
TGATTTCGTGTTTTAGATAGATGTTCTCTGCTCCGGAGTATGGCATGTGTCTGTGTGTGCGCTGGTTCTGCCGTGGACGCCCAGTCAGTGATGCCCAGTGACGTTGAGGAGTTCCGTTCACCCGTTCGCTTTCGCGTTCTGGTACACACCAGTTAGTAACCGACACCGCAATCATGGTTGACATTTCGCAACGGAGCAGACCGTTTTTCATCTCCAGCGATATATGCAATAAGTATCGCCGCCGCCCTCTGTCACGCGGTCAATGTTCAATAATATCAGCCCACTCTATATGTCGTGGCAGGCGACCAGGCTCGACAATGATACGAGCCTTTACGGCCATCGTGTCCACCTAGTCGTCGACTCTCCGGCTTCGCATTACCTTCAGTATCCTCTCTCAAGAACGAACGGACTGGTGATACAAGATTGCTGGATTTTGTCCAAGGGTACGCCTTGTGGACGAAATCAATTAAGATTCTTCATTTTGACAACGTACCCAGGTCGTCCTGAGCCCAGGCTTTCGACGAGCCAGACCAGTACCCGCAGCGGCGATTTGCACTTTGGTGATCCTCAACAGTGTTTTACTGGTACCGGGATGGAACAAACCACTGTCTACTGTACGTTGGAACTCGATCGCGTCGGGGGACGAACTCGCTTTGAGGATATCCTCTCGAACTTCAAGTTCTCTGGAACTGAAATGGCTACAAAACAACCAGCATCACCCATTCACCAAGGCGTATCACCCAAAATCCCAGCCGAGCCAATTACCACCCAAACCCCCGCAACGCGGCATACTTCCAGCCCATGTCCTAAGTTAGTACAAACCTCTACTGTAGGATCCTTCACCTCTGTAATGTGGTCTTCTGTGTGCGCCCACGCTGGTCCCTCGGGAGCTCTTCACAAAACAACCGCGGTGACGCAGTCGCACCGCGGTGGACGAGACTGGCGGCAGCACTAACGCAAGCGAGCGTTCGCCACCCCAAGTGTACCCGTGCGTACGACCGCAATAGCTGACGCGCACAGATACACGCTCTCGCCGAAGACGCTGCAACCACCACTGCGAGAACCATGGAGATGAACAAAGGAGAAGCCGAGAAATGCCGCGACATTGCCAAGAAATTTTTGCGCGAAGGCAAGTGGCGCCAGGCGATCAAGTTTTTCGAAAAGTCCCACCGCCTGTACCCGCTGCCGGGCGTGGAGGCCATGTGCGAGCGCGCCAAGGCAGAGCTGGCGAAAGAGGAATCGGGTGGCTCGCGTCCATCTTCGGCCGGCTCATCGAATGGCGCCACGTCACCGGCGTCGGAGGGGATGCGCCGACGAGGGACCGCGTCAAGCTCAGCGTCTGCGGATGAACCCTCGCGTCCGTTCACGCCGGACCAAATGCAGATTGTGAACAAGATCCGAGCGTGCAAGACCCATTACGATGTACTCAGCGTAGCGAAGACGGCCGACGACGGAGAGATCAAAAAGGCGTACAGAAAGGTGAGGACCTGCCGCACGTCCCCCCTCAGTATCATCCTACTGTGAACGAAGAGGTCTAACAACACATCTATTGGTGCGAATAGCTTGCGCTCAAGTTGCACCCGGACAAGAACAGCGCGCCCGGGGCTGAAGATGCGTTCAAGGCCGTGGGCAAGGCGTTTACGATTCTGAGCGATCCGGACAAGCGGGCCCATTACGATCGGTACGGCGATCAGGCCCCCGAGCAAACCCAGCGGCAGGCCCGCCAGCACCGGTACCATCAAGAGGATATTAGTCCTGAGGAGATCTTCAACATGTTTTTCGGCGGCGGGTTTCGGCCAAGGCAACCACAGCGAGCGCATCCACACCAGCAGCGCCAGCGCCAAGCCGAGCAGCAAGACCAGCGTGCGACGTTTATGCAGTTTCTACCGTTACTACTGATTCTGCTGCTTTCGATTCTGTCGCTGCCGGCGCAGCCCGAGATGCCGTTCAGGTATGTGCGATCGCTGTTGTGTAGTGTGCTATACCTTGGGCAATGGAACTCATGCGTGTGACCTTCTGGTTGGCAGCATGCACGCCACGAAGCAGTTCAACGTGCAGCGCATGACGCAGATGAACAGCGTGGCTAAGGGCATTCCGTACTATGTCGAGAAGGACTTTGAGCGCAAGTACACGAACCACTGGCGGGACCTCTTGCACATCGAGCAACTGGTCGAGCAGCACCACATGGCACGGCTCCACGAGAGCTGCGAGAACGCCAAGCTGAAGCAAAAGCGCATGATCTACCGTGCGCGCAACTCCAACAGCGACGACCGCGAGGCGCAAATACGCGCGGCGCTTGAAATGAAAATGCCCTCGTGCGAGCAGCTCAAGTCGATGCGGCGGTCGCGCGCGCGCCAGTCGTGAGTACCGTGCGTCGAATGTGCAGACAGAACCACAGAACCTCTGGACAGTGTAGCCCGTCGGAGTTTTGGTGCAAATAGAATCAATCCCCCTCCGTGTCCATTTGACTCCTCCCATTTCTGATTGAAGTAACTGAAGACAGAATCCTACGTGTACCGCTTTTGTGGTACACTCCCCAATCTTATTTGCCGTCTGAGTTGCGATTGTTCCGATCGTCTCTTTGCAGGTCCCCCTCCTGGGCATCATCACAAGTGAGCAGCTACTCTCTCTCTCTCTCTCTCTCTCTCGACCGGTACCACCCACGTGACCCATGGCAACCAACGAGTTGGCCGCGATCCTTGCGCGGCGTCGCGCCAAGGAAGGCGGTGCTGCGGCGGACGGCAATGGCGATGCGACGCCGGCGTTCAGTAGCAGCAGCACCAACAGCAGTGACGCGAATGGAGCGGCAGCAGCGGCACCGCCGGCGCAGCGCTCGTCGATTGCTGACCGGATCGCGCGGCTGAAGCAGCAGAGCGCAGCCGCGGGTGGCGCCCCCATGCCTGTGCCCATGCCCGGTGCATCGAGTCAGTCGTCGCACGCACCGGCCACGCCCGTCGAGTCAACGACGCCAACGCCGCCGAGCGAGGCGCCCGCTGCTGCGAGCCCGTGGGCGACTCGCACGACGTCATGGTCCAGCAACGCAAGCAGCGAGTCGACCGCGGAGTATGCGCCTCCGGCCGAGTCGCCCACGCAGGGCAACCGCCGCACCTCCAACCGCATCCAGCAGCTCCAAGGCAGCCTTGGCATCAATGTGAACCCGTTCCGCCCAGGTGGTCCACCGTACGTGAACCGCTCTTTCCTGGGTAACCAACATGGACGCTGCATTGCTAAGAACGAGGATCTTTTGTGTGGAAATAGCGGCGGCTTCCGCAAGCCTTCAGGAGGAGGTTACCGCGTCGAGAGTGATGGCAGCGAAGGCACGGAGCGAGCGATTATGACGACCGGCGATCAATATGCGCACACGCACGGCCACATGGGCGTGCGAATGCCTGGTATGGGCGCAGCGATCCCCATGCCCGGACTGGCAAAAGCAGGCACACGCATCCCGGGTATGGCGCCCGAGGCGGGCGCGACGGAGAACGACGACGCGGCAGCCTCGGCGTCGCTGGAATCGTCCCACGTAAGCCACGGGCTGTTTGCATTCGTCAGGCCATGCAGTCCCATTGTGCTGACCCTGTAGTTCCATGTAGACGACCATGTCCAGAGTCACGGGTCCAAAGCGTCGTGGGCCAACACGTGGACCGCCGGGCGCCTTCCGGGTACGTGTCCATAGTCGGATTCAGATTTGGAGTTGGAAGATCTCAACCGCGCTTGTGTTTTACTCGCCTTAGCTTCCAGGAGTTGCAATCCCGGCGACAGCAGATGCACCGGAAGCGGCGCCTACTACTGCTCCGGTCGCCACAGGAGAAACCTCTAGCGGTCTCTTCGGAGGGCCGGCGTCGTCTGCTTCATCCAGCAATGACCTCTTTGGAGGCGGTCCAGTTCCAGTGGCGACTGCTCCACCCACGGCAACGCTCGTGGAGCCACCGCAACCAGTGCCGGCCACGCTCGTGCAGCCGACACCTGCGCCGCCATTGTTTGCCAGCGATGCCCCCAGCGTCGTGGCTTCAATGAGTGGTCTTACTATCTCGGAGGCTCCTGCCGTGTCGGCCCCCGCCGCTCATTCACTTTTCGGCGAAGCTCCAGCTCCTCAACCGGTAGTGTCACCGGCTGCTGCTCCACAGCCCGCAGCGGCGCCAGCTCCGGCCCCCGTCCGCCAGACATCTCTGTTCGGGTCGGGCACTGCCGCCAACGACGACTCCAGCGACAGCGATTGGTCAGAGGACGAGTCCACCAAGCCAAAGACGTCCCACACATCTCTTTTTGGCGAAGTCGTGCCTCCAGCAAAGGCATCTGCGCCGGTACCGGTTGCCACACCAGTGCCATTGCCAGTGCCAGTTGCCACACCTACTCCAGTGCCAGCACCCATGCCAGTTGCCACACCCACTCCAGTGCCTGCACCAATCCCTGTACTTGCCCCGGCGCCAGCACCAGCGCCAGTACCGATTCCAGTGCCAGTACCAGCGCCAGTACCAGTTCCAGTGCCAGTACCAATGCATGAAGCGGCTCCAGCGCCAGCTCCTGCCGTATCTTCCTCGAGCAGTTTGTTTGGTGGGCCCGATGACCTGTTTGGTGCGCCATCGGCTCCGGCGCCAGCGGCGAAGACCCATGCGTCTCCCAGTGCTGCACCTATTGCCGTTGCCGCAGGAGCTGGGGCTGTGGCGGGTGCCGCGGTTGGTGCTGCAGCGGTGATCCAACCACCAGCGCAGTACAGCTCACTGTTTGGTGCCGATGACGACGACGACAGTGACGACAGCGACGACGAGGGCGGTCTCTTCGGCACGGGTCTACCAACATCGTCTCGGTAAGGCACCCACACACTTCGGCGGCTGGTTGATGGTTGCCCAGCACAGCCCAGACTCTGGTCCCTCCGCACAATTCCTAATAACGCAGCACTATTTCCCCCGTTCACGCATGCACTGTATTGTAATCCCTTCTCTACCACTGCTGGAACGGCGCGAGCTTCTCCGTGTTGACGTAGACCATGTCGTCCTGCTGGCGGTAGCGGCCCCAGAAGAACGCCTTGGAGCCGCCCACGACTCCGCTCAGTCCGCGCGTCTTGATCAATCGCTGCACGGGATGGTACGCCGGCGAGTCTGGGTGCATAAACGTCTTGCGGTTGCGCGCCTTGTTGTACACCAGCATGGGCGATCCGCTACTGAGCGACCCGTCGGCTTCCACGGCCACTTGGATTTTGTAGATCTCGCCCATGGCACCCGCCGCATCGCCCTCATCGCTCGCCGTCATGCGGATCACCGCATTGTACCCACTTTGCGCAGTCTTGTACATGGGCTCGTCCAGCTTGACGGGCTGCCAAGCACTATCGCTCGTGGCCACTTCCGCCTCCAGGTCGCTCGGGCGCTCCGACTTGGACTCGCCGCCGATCGTCATGAGCTGAATCGCCCCGCCCTTGGCCGACGCCTTGGCTTGCGCCTTCAGGTCGGGCTTCCCATCCGCCTGCGTCTCTGTGGCCTCCCCGTCAGCCTCGGCATCGTCGGCCTGCGCCGAGTTCGCGAGCCCGAGCTTTTGCATGTACTTTTTCACGCGCTTGAGCGGCACGCGCGCGAACTTGTCGCCGTGGGTCTTGATCTGCTCGTGCACGCGCTTGTACCCGTAGTCCTCATAGGCGAATTTGATGGCCTTGATGAGCGCAATGAGCTCCTCGGCGTCCACGGGCTCCGGCGCCGCCTCGCGCGTGGACGCGTCGGCCATCGTCGTCACAGGTCCGGATAACGGGAAACCGTCCAGAAAGTTGACTAGGTGGTCAACTTTCCGGATCTTTTTGGATGACTGGTTAACCTGAGATGGTCATTTCGTACTTAGTCGAGTGCGTACGGTACAAACCAGATCGGTGAAAAATGGAAATGTGCTGAACTTTCCGTGGGATGCATAATGATGGGAGTGACCCCTGGGCGACTGACGCCAGTGCGAACGAGAGACTCAGCGACGGACGCTGCGTGGCCAAGCGTTTGGTGAGCTCGCCACGTTTGCTGCTCTCGGTCCCACCCAGAGAGCGACTCTTCCATCGCGCGCTCGCGGTCGTGCCGCCATCCTGATGACGCGCGTCGTATGCCCGTGTGCCGTCTGGTCGGGACGAAACCCCGCCATCCATTGGCGGTTCACTTCAACCTCGGCGGCTACATGTCGGGGACTGCAGCAAACGCCAGTGTGTCACACAGTGTGGCCACTGTCGTGCGCCGAAGCAGGCGTTAGCCAGTGAGTAAACACGAACGCACTTCAGCTCACTTCTGCTCGGCCTGTTTGTGACGGTTCATGTCGCTGGCATGGACGCCTGCCTCTCTTCCCTCCCCCAGCTCACGTGGGTGTATACTAGGATATATACTTGGAGTACATGTGCGTCACGGGGGGCAAAGATTATCACTGTACCAGAGTCAGCACCATGTTGACGGCCAGCAAGTTGGCGACGAAATCACACGACTCTCGCCGTCGATGCCATGTCGTGTCATGATGATTCTCGACTGAACTCCTGTGTTTTTTTAGTTTTCTCCTGTAGCGAACGTTTGCTCTCTTTTAGAGGAAGTAGCCTGGAAGCCGGTATGCGTTTGCGCAGGGTCTGCTCGTGGTCGTTGCCTTTTTTGCGCGAATAAAATGGGTTGTAATCCCCCAGCCCTTAGCGAGCCAACGTGTCCCGAAGCATCCCTCGTTGAACCGTGAGAGTTTATGCGATGCTTCCGTGGTTCCTTGCTTTTCCGTCGGGCTTCTCGGGTGGGCGTGTGTGTTGTCGCGAGTTAGCAGCAGAGAGCCTTCGCCTTCGCTCGATCGGCGGAGAGGCGAGACTCGCGCACATTCTTGACTGGACTTGTACTCGCGTGGGACCGACTGACGACGGGACCTGACCAAACATCCTCACAAGAACAACCACACACATCGCACCCCCATCGCGCGTCGCGGAGAGAGCACTCCCTTCTCCCCACCTTCGCGTTTGCCCCCTCCCTGCTTTCCTTGCCATCCCCCTTCACTCCGTCGCACGGAAGAAGCACCGCGATCTCGGACCGAGTGTTTTTACAGTCTTTCCGCGCGATATCGAAGACGTTTCTGAACGCGAGTGGCTCGGTACATCTCCGTTCAGCTCACCTCACATCACCTCGTCGACACATCCTTCATCACTCGCGGCCCGACACGCGTGTGGTTCCTTCTCGGTTTTGAAAGCGCCCGCTGCTGGAAGACACAGTTGCGAGAGGCGCCTCATCTCTCAATCGCACCATGCCCAAGAACAACTACGACGACGATGACGACGACCTGCTCATGGCGCTCCAGAACATGGAGCCGTGTGGAAACTGCGGCGCCGATGGCGCCAAGATTCCCTGCATGAGCGGCTGCGGTTCCATCTTCTACTGCTCGAGGGTACGTTTTCGCAGTGTAACCTCTGGATTTGCCAACGTTCGCGCCATCCTGGTGTCGATGGATGGGATGGCGTCTATCCAGCGATCCAGCGATCCAGTGAGATCTGAGTCACTGACATGTTTCTTCTGGATTAGGAATGTGGTATGCACCACGCATCGGCCCATCGTCTGCGGTGCCGTAACCTGCGGTGCTCCAAGTTTAACGACTCGGACTGTACGTCTTGTGGTTTCGACGCGTCTAACGAGCGAAAGGGGGTCTAACGTCGCTTATGTTGCTGCTCCGGACAGCCGAGTCTGGATCGGATTCCGGAGAAGACTTTTCGGATGACGACTCGGACGAGTACGAGACGGACAGTGACGAAGAAGAGGAGGAGTCGGAAGAAGAGGAAGAAGTCAAGCCCAAGAAAGGCAAGGGCAAAGGCAAAGGCAAGGGCAAAGGCAAGGGCAAGGGCAAGCGCAAGCTCACGCGGGCCGAGAGCGGCGCGGACGGCGGCGGCGGCGGCGGCACCATCATGGTGGACTCGGAAGTGGAGCGCCGCATCGAAGAGAAGATCATGCGGCGGCTCAAGAAGCAAGAAGAGAACCGCATTGCGCAGGCCATTGAGCAGCGCATGCGCGAAGAGAAGGCCAACTGGCGCGACGAAGAGATGAACCACATCATTATGGAGATGCGCGAGCGCATGCAAAAGGAGTTTGCCGGGTCCGACTTTATGTCGCAGTTTGTCAAGAAGAATGGCCACGCGCTCGAGTCGCAAAACAGCTCGGACATGCTCACGGCGTTCCAGAACGCCATGGACGCGAACCCGCAGGCCGAAGGCAAGGAAGGCGCGGCGGCGTCGGCTGCGGCGCAGGACGATGCGCGTGCGCGCGGCATGTCGAAAGAGTCGTCGTGGAACAATGCGTGCCGCGAGTTTGAGGCGCTCCGCGTGGTCGTGTGGAAGCACAGCTTCCTGCCGTCCATGGTGTACGGCAAGAACCCCAAGTCGGGCATTTGGAACTCCATCAAGGAGGTGGACGGCGACGAGTCGTTTTCGCACATTGCCGTGGGCGACGCGCTGCTCTCGGTGAATGGCCGGGAGGTGGACGCCAGCGTCCAGAACGAACAGGACCTCGCCGACGTCTTTGCGGCCTTTGCGTCGCCGCTCATTCTCAAGTTTGAAGCGGCCGATCCGTACAATGGCAAAGTCCACGACTACACGGTCACGTGGTCGAACGGCCCGCTGGGCGTCACGCTCAAGGACGACTGCACGAACCAAAAGGTGCCGATCGTGAACCGCCTCACCAAGAAGTCAGGCTCGGTCGCCGTCAAGCAGAACATCGCGATTGGTGACGTGCTGGTCGCGATCAACAACATCGATACGATCCAGTTGGGCTGCTCGTTGTCCATGTCGATCCTCAAGAAAGTGCAGCTCCCGGCCAAGCTCAAGTTCCGCGGCGTTGGTGGGCCCACGGGGGGCGCCGGTGAAGACGACGCGGAAGGCCGCACAACGGACACGCCGCTGCCCACGAACATGTCGCGTCCGGCGACTTATGTGGTCAACTGGGGTGAAGGTCCCCTTGGGCTCACGATCATCCCCGGCATGGAAGAGGACGACTTGCCGGTGATCAAGAAGGTCACGGGCACGGGCACGAGCGAGGGCATTGAGAGTGCGCAGATTGGCGACTTCTTGGAGTCCATGAACGACATTACGACCACGGGCATGGCCTTTGAAGATGTGGTCGGGTACCTCAAGTCGGCGTCTAAGCCCGTGAAGCTGCGCTTCCGTTCGGCTACGAGCGACGAGGCACCTCCTCCTCCTCCGCCGATGCCCGCGATGGCGCGGTCCCAAAGCAACCAGTCTACCAGCTCAGTCGCACGCGCGGCACCCTCGCCGTCGCCACCGAAGCCGAAGCCGAAGCCCGTGCCAGTCCCCGCGCCCGTGAAGCAGCCGTCGCAAGTCGTGGTCGACGAGAAGCGGGACAACTACAAGGTCGTGTGGGGCGACGGGCCGCTGGGGCTCACGATCGATGCTCGAGAGGACTCGCCCACAGGCGCGTTCATCAAGCGGATTGCGGCGAGCGGCGCGGCGTCGCGGCTGTCGCAGGACTGCATTGGCGACTATCTCACGCACATCAACGACATGGACGTGGCGCGCGTCGCGTTTGTGGATATCGTCTCGCAGCTCAAGAATGCGCCGCGCCCAGTGACGCTCTTTTTCAAGCGCCGCGTCGACGCGTCGGAGAAGCGCGGTTTTGCGCAGACGTCGTCATCCGTGTCGACGGGGTACTCGGCCGCCGCCGCGCACCAGGATCGCGGCCGCATGTCGGACACACCGACCCGTGGCCGCAAGCCGTCGGCACACGAAGAAGCCGGCATCCACTATTACAACGTCGTGTGGCAGGATGGCACGCCACTGGGACTGTCGCTGCGTGGTGGCGACAACACGAGCGACTACCCGTACATTACGCGCGTCACAGGCAATGGCAGTGCCGCCCACTTGCCCAACTCTGTCGTGGGCGACTGTCTCGTGTCGGTCGACGGCCGTAGTGTGCACGTGCGCGACAAGACGTTTGACGAAGTCATGGCCATGCTCAAGAACATGCCCAAGCCCTTGACGCTCAAATTCCAGGCCCGCGTGGACGGCCAGCAGCAGCGCGGCGGCTCGTCCTCTGGGATGCACGCACCGATGCAGCAGCAGAACTCACAGGCGTGGCGACAACCGCCGGGCCCGCCGCAGCCACAGTACCAGCAACAGCCACCACAGCAGTACCAGCAACACCCGCCACAGTACCAGCAACACCCACCACAGTATCAGCAGCAGCCACCTCAGTACCAGCAGCAGCAACCCTATGGTGGGCCACCACCGGTCATGCCGTACGGGCAGCCGCCGCCGCAGGCGTCGTCGCTGCCGACGCAGGGCTCAGTCTTTGGGTCGTCGATTGTGCGTCAGAACAGCAACATGAGCCGGAGTTTTGTGACCCCCACCGGCACGGCACTGGACGCGTCGGCCGGGAACGAAGACAAGTTTGCCAATATCCAGTCTCCGTTCCTTGTGCAGAACAAACTCTCGACGGGCCGTCGGCAGAAGATGCTCAAGGGCCTAAAAAAGTAACGAGAGGAAGGTGTGAGCATGAGACAGCAGACTCGGGGATAAAGGCCTGGGGGGACTGGATGCTGGTCGTTTGTCTCCTCCCCCACATCGCGTGGGATCCACCAGTGGCGTGATTGTGTATGTGCGGCAGCGACGGATCCAGCTCGAGATCAAGGCGGACGTTGTGCAAACCCGAACGAGAGGGGGCGAGACGCGTGCGTATGGACGAAAGCGAACGAGGAGGAGAACAAAGACGCCAGTCAGTCGTCGTGAGCGTGGGGAGCCGCCACTATAAAGACCCATTTTCTATTGCTTTCGTGTGTTGGTTAGCACATGGCCCCCGAACGTGAATACATCGTAATAGAAAAAGCCCCACTACTGTATTGTGTTCCTTGTTCTCATTCGGGCGTTGCGCAGTCGGGGAAGAAGACGTGCCACCGCGCGTCCACGACGCTGGGCACGACGCTACGGGATACCATCACGTGAGACTCCTACTAATACCAGAAAGGAGTCGACGTACCCGTAACGCTTGCGAAGCTCGGCTTTGAGCTCCGAGCCAAAGTGTTCGATCGCCGTCGTCTGCGCGGTGTGACGCTGCTCGTGGTGGTCGTTCGTCTGTCTGAGCAGCGTGAGCTCGTCGCGCTGGTCGTCGATCACGCCCTGCAGCTCGCTCGTCTGGTTCGTGAGATTGTCGATGCGACTCGTGAGGACTTTCTATTCCCAATAGTAGCGACCACATGAGGCATCAGAATCCTCCCGTTGCTGTCGTGCTCTACCTACGATCTCGTCGTCGTGGAGCTTTTGCCTAGCCTCGTACTGTTTGAGCTTGGCGCGGCATTCGTCCTTGTACCTGCAGACCAACAGGTTCTGTCAAACTCCAAAACACTCGTGGCAAGGGATCTGCACTCACGCCGAGTGGAGCGCCTGACTGAGCTCGGCTTCGCTCTTGCGGAGCTGCCGTTCGTAGGAGCCGCACACGGCCGTGATTTGCTCCACACGCTTGAGTCCGACGGCACGCAGTGCCCGTGACGTCTCGAGACTCGGGTCGGTCCTGACATCCCCGTGGTGGCGGCTTTGCAGCTGGCCCACGTGGGCCTCGAGGTCCTTCAGCACGACCTCTTCTTTCGTTGCCACCGCGATGGCTTGGGCCTCGGCACTGCCCGTTCCGCGCTGTAGCTCGTGCTCCTGGACCGTCAGTGCCGTCATGGCCTCCAGGAGTTCGAGGAGAAACTGCTGCGTCTCGACAAACTTGCGCTTGTACGTCTCGAGCTCGTCAAAGACGAACTCCTGAACGCTGTCAGCACGTGCGCGGTCAGCCTCAAGGCGACGTAGCTGCTGCTGCTGGGACACGAGGTGCGAGTGGACGTGGAGAAGCTGGTCCAGCACATGAGACTTTTTCAGTAAGCGAAAGTAGAGCTCGGGAGTTATTAGAGGCGGCACCGGTGGAGGCGGAGAGGACGAAGTGGTGCCGCGAGGGCTGGCGATTTGACTGGATGAGAATGTGTGGGACGACGAGACGGTGCGGTCTAGCGACACACATGCTGGGGAGGAACACCGTGGAGACGAACGTTTCATGGTGGACGCGACGGACGGACTCCCTGTGTTTCTGTTGGAAACGACGGTGGACGTTGGCGACGTGAGTAGGGATGACGACGACGTCGAGCGTCTTGAGGAGGGCGGTCTGCCCGACAGCATGGGTGCAGGAGGTGGAGAGAGCGTCGAGGTCACGATGGTGAGATCAGACGGCGGCCGCTTCGAGGACGCGGCGAGCGCCGTCATTGATCCAGCAGAGCCCGGAGAGGCCATGGCTCAAGGCAGGGGGCGTAACACGAGAGTGCTGGTGAGGGCAACCAGCATGTACTAGCAGTATATATAGACAGAGCAAATCGATCCTAGTTACTTCTTCTTGCTGGCAAAAAATTCGTCCAGTTTCTGTCGCTTGACAGCCATGGACGCGGCCACGTCGTCGCTGGACGGCGACGTCCTAGTCTTTTTCTTCAATCCCCTCGCACTGGTCGTCGGTGCCTTGGTCTTAGTGCGAGTCGGTGGCCGCTCGACGCCATCCAGCGTAGCGTCCTTGAGCTCCCCCGCCACGGCCAGCGTCGCGAGCCGCTTCACTTTGGCGACGTACGCGTCCATGCGGAACTTGCGCTTCAGTCCGGCCTCGTTCATGAACCGCACCTTGCCAAAGATGGGCCGCTCTTTCCAGCCCTGGTCGTGCTTGCTATATCATACACCACGAGTGAGCCAACAAAGTCCTTTCCCTTCCCACTATTACAACGTACCCAAAGGACCACGCGATACCCGTGTACGAGTTCGGGTCGGGCGCGTCGAGCGCGTACTTGTTGTTGAGATAGAGAGCAATGCGGTACCCGCGCTGCGGACTCGGCGTCCACTCAAGGATCTTCTTGCACCAGTACATGCGCATGTAGCCGTGCATGCGGCCCGTGTGGACCATCTCCAACTGGGCGGCATTCCAGTACGCGTCATAGGTCTCACCTTTTTCCAGTTGATCGACACTATACAAATGCTCGCGCTTGTCACGGGCATGCGCGTGGAGCGTGATCGTCGCGTACTCGGGCAGACACGCCATGATATCGTAGTGGCCCGGGTTAAACACGCAGAGATTCACGGCCAGTTCACGCCGCACAATCATTTCCTCGAGAAACGACTCGAGGCCTTCCTTAGTGGCGGAGGTCTTGAGCTTGTGGGCAGAGAGTGCGACGCTCACAGCACTCACGTGGCCGTGGCGCAGGTACAGACTGAGATTGCTGCCGCCGTCGCCGCTCGGTTCGTTGCGGTCAGTCGCGTACCGCGAGAGCTTGGTCTCCAAAAACGCCTTGGCCGTGCGGTCGCCTTCGTCCTCGCCCCCCAAGAAGCACGACACGCCCGGCACTGATCGGTCGACGTCCAGCAGCGCCAGCACCTCTTCCGGACGCACTACGTCCAGTACCATCAGCGACTTGTCTAGTGCAAGTGGGCGATCGGCGGTGCGGCACGCCGGTGCGATCTCGGCGTGGTCGAGCGGCACGAGGTATTTCTTGAGCTGGGCCGTGACCTTGGGGCGGATCGTCCGGGCCGCATACTCTTCCTTGTTGGTCACCTGCTCGCACGGCACGACGACGTCTCCTTCGACCTGGACGAGCCCCCATGACCTGGTTTTCGCTCGGGCGTCCTCGACGCACTGCGTGAGCGCGTCTTTTAGTGGTCGTAGATACGGACGGTCCGTGACGACGAGCGCGGCATGGCAAGCGCACTCGTCCAGCAGCTCACTGCGTGTCGGGCGCTGAACCTCTGGATCTGTGTCCTTGCTGTTGTCGTCCCCTGCTTCTTCTTCGGTCCAGAACACAACGGGCTTGGCACTCGCAGCAGGTGTGTGGTGGTGGTGGATCACCTGGAAGCTGAGCCCACGCGCCTGGAGTTTGCTGGCCACGCACGCGAGCCCCTCGAGCGCAAACTTGGCGTGGCGCTCCGTGGCGACGCCAAAGGCGTTGGGGTCGCGCGGCGCGTACGAGAGCGGCACGACCGACCGGTCCGACAGCACGTACACGACGTGGAGAGGCAGCGCCAGCGCGTGGGCCGCAGCCACGGCGAACTCGAGCGCGTAGTTGTAGCGGGCGCGCACAGAAGTCTGCATCCAGTAAAGCAGATATTTCGGCGGCGTCTTGGTGGGCGCCGTGCTTCCGGACGGAGACGCTGGAGATCCAGAGGAGACCGACGAGGCGAGTCCGTCGTAGAGCCACTGCACGCGCTCCTTGTGCAGGCCGCTGGGCAGCGCACGCGCCGTGAGGCGTGCATCCAGGACGCGGCGCATGGTAGGGGAGGAGACACTATTGTAGGATTGGTCGGCTCTGGACTCCGGATAATTTGTGGGTCGGACGGAAAATCCGAAGACGAGGATGACGACTCACGAAGGATGAGAGCCGAAGCGAGAGGAAACTCAGCGAATTCCAACGGGATTTTATCAAAAGAAGGTGGATTCAATCTACCGCTTTTTGGTACCGATGACGACACGGATAATTTCATGTCCAGTCCATGGTGGGTGGATCTGTCTTCATGTGGAGGAAATTCGAGACGATCACTGGACTGGAGAGTGGATCGCCAGCGACGCGTGCGTAGAACTTGGTGCTCTTGCGTCGCCGGCTGGCTCAGGATCCTTTTGTTCTATGCGAGTGCTAACGCACCATGTCTTGCAGCTCGCGTCCAATCAGATATCGCTCGTTCCGGATCGACTCGGCAAACGCGGCCGTCCATAGCGACACGTACGAGCCGCACTGCACGGCAGCCGACAGCGTGCTGGTGCCAAGCGCTGCGATCGCAAACGCCGTGTCGGCGAGCGATGACGACGACGGCCACAAGTACACCAGCGCGAACGACTGGATCCAGCAGACCATGATGAGCCAGACCAAATTGCCCAGGATCGGATACATGACGCTCTCCATAAAGAGCCCAATGTCAAAGCAGCGGTCGCCAATGTAGTTGTCGCGCATGCGAACAGCGTCATTGTCGTGGACTTGGACGTTGAACATGAGCTGCTTGTGGCACTTGCGCATGGACGCAAGGACGCCGTCAGCGAGGGCTTGGTCGGCTTGGGGGTGGTCTGCTGGTGGCACAACACCATCATTGTTGGCGTGTTCTTGTGCCTGAGCATCATGGTCAGCAAGCTCGTCCTCCTCGTCGTCCAGGTCGTCCTCCAGATCGTCGTCGAGCAAATCTTCATCGCGGTCGACAAACTCGTCAAATTGTTCCTCCATCTCGTCGTCGAGCACGCCTTGGTCGCGGTTACGGCGTCGGCGGCGGTTGCGCTTCACACGGAAGCAGCACACAAACCACGTCGCCAAGTTGAAGAAGAGGTAGCCCATCCAGAAGGTTTCAAACCACGTCGCCTTGGCTTCCGGAAAACACTCGGAAATAATGTAGCCCACGCAAAAGGGACCTACAAACGCCCACCCAACGACACACGAGATCGCGTTCTCTGGGGTCATGTTCTTGACGCAGTAGCCTCGTCGTGCGAGTGCTGGTTCGACGTGGTCGTCCGGCATCGTGATCTTGTTGAGCGCATGAAGGCCGTTGGCAATGTACCACACAATGTCCACTCCGGCCGCGAGTGCAAGAGGGTCGTGTGTGATACCGGTGAGTCGTTCCAACGGCGCGATCGAGACCCGCCCCAGGAAAAACGTTCCAAGGATGATTGCTCCGAGAAGCGACACGAGGACGACCCACACAAGCACAGCGAGCGTCGCGACACGCGCAACAAGCCATTTGGTCGGCGTTCGACGCGGCAGCAGTTCGTACTCGACAGGCTGGCTATCGTCGAGTCCATCCTCAGGCCATGGAAGATACCGGCGTCCACCAATGCGAAGCTCGTCTGGTGGTAAGACATTTTGCGGATGGAAATGGAGCGGCGGTGGGCTCAGCACAAAGTCATCACCCAACACGTCGACACGAGAGGGCCACGTGACTTCGACGCGTGGAAGAAGGTACTCAGTGAGCCCGAGCTTCCCGCAGAAGAACTCTACACCAGCATGCTGTAGACGCCCGATTGCGTTCTTGGCCTGTTCGAGAATGCCCAGCACCACGAGGTGGACAATGAGCAGCTCAATGGGGACTTGAATCTCGGGACAGTAGTGCTGGAAGCGGAGCACGAGTGGAAACATTTCGGGCGCGGCCGTCGCGTACAGGCGGATGGGTACGTACACCAAGACCACGAGCAGCACCGCGTAGATCACGAGTGACAGCAACATGCGCCGCGCATGCTTCGCGCAGGTCTCGCTGAGCAGCGATCGCAGCAGATCCGGATGTGCTTCTTGCGGACGAATGACCTTAGCGAGAATGTCCGGGTGCATGACCTCGCGCAGCTGCAGCACCGACACGGTGATAAACAACATGAACGTAATGCCCAGTACCCAGTGGACCAGCAGCGCGCCAATCATGTTGCTCAAGCAAAACGCCAGGCGCTCCGGCAGCGAAACCTGGAAGAGTCGCAGCGTCGCGAGATCGATACCAACGCCCAGCACGATCGGAAGCACAACCATTTTCAGTAGCAGCAGCGTCGTGACTTTGACAATCGCCATGAGACACCGCAGCGCCCACGTCACGCCGCCCATCAACGGGCGATGTATAAACGGCGACGCCGTCGTGACCATCCATCGCCATAGCACGATCGTGAAGCAAATCGACATGTAGCCGAAGAAGCACGTGCACAAATCGACGAGTTGCAGACAGTCACCGCGTTGCTTGGCATCGCCGACGGCCGTTGCGAGCAGACGCAAAAAGACGTGGCTCAATGGCAAATCTTCCATGGGGACCGAGGCGTCGTACACGACTGGCCCAGTTGACATGGGTGGGGGCGGCAGCGCCGAGTAGATCTTCAGGGTCGCCGACAGGATCGTGCTTCCGAGTGTGTAGGGGATGAAGGCGAACAGTCCGAGGTACGCGCCGTTGAATGCGAGCAGCCACGACACGTTCCGGAACAGGACGATGATATCGCCACGCAGGCCGAGCAGTTCGTCCATCGCGATATTGATCTCCATGTGTTCAAAGTCGTCTTCCCACGCGTCGCGGCGATTGTTATTGTTGCCGGCCGCCGGAGGGTTTGGTCGGTTCACGCGTGGTGGCGCCGGAGCGGGCAGTACGGGGGCATTCCGAGGAGCAAGCGGTGGCTCGGGGATGCGGTTGTTGTTGTGGTTATGGTTGGCTGCGACGTGGAGGTCTCGAACACGGCGCTGCCGTAATTCCTGGGCGGGGCGCCGGTCGTCTGGCTGCAGCACGTCGTCTTCGGCAGCACGGACCTCTCCAAGGTCCGGTAAACCGAGATCTTCTCGCGGGTGGCGATCAAACACACCGGCAAACGGCATAAGCGGCTCGTCACGATCGTTGTCAAGCGCGTCGTCGGCCTCTCGGTCTCCAAACAGAGGGTGGCGCTCGTCCGCGAGCCCGCGTGGAGGTGGTGCATTCTCGTTGACCGGCGCTGCATGAGGCGCATGGTTGTGGTTCTGCTGCTGGTGGTGGTGATGGTGGATCGGCTCGTCCACGGGTTCGTCCATGTGGTCGAGATGGAACCGCAGAAAGTCGGCAAACGACATGAGCGCGAGGAACGAGAAAATGATGACGATGATGAGCACGATGCCCGCGTAGATGTCGGCGACCACGTGGGTCCGATCGAAGCGCTCGGAAAAGTTGACGTTGACCATGGCGGACGCGCGCAGCAGCCACATGCGGTAGAGCCAGCTCGTGCACCAGGGCGCGAGCCCGAGCCAGAGCACGGCCACAAGCGCCGCCCGCACGACAAACGGCAGCCACTTGAAGAGCGCCATGGACGCGACGGTCGCGAGCAGCTCGCTCCACGGGAGCACCTCGGGCGCGCGCGCGTCGTAGAGCGGCTTGAACGCAAACGTGTGGCCGCAGAGCTCGCAGAAGCTCTTGCCCGAGTGCTCGAGCCACTGCTCGAGGCAGTCCGAGTGCGTAAAGCGGATCGATCCGGAGCACTTGCAGGGCGCGAAGAGGCGGCGCTCCGGTTCCTGTATCATTCAGTCAGTCAGTCAGTACAGAGCTGATGGCCCATGCGTTCACCCATGGCACGCACCGCTTCGCCGCGGCAGACGCGGCACTCGGCCTCGTCGTCCGAGTCGTTGGCGTCGTCGCGGTGGCTCGGCGCCGCCGCCGCGAGAGGCTCCATGAGGGGGGGACGATTTCCTTCTCCCTACGGGGGCCGTGAAAATGGCGAGCGAGAGACCGCGTCTAAAGCGAGTGGACGCGACGGGAGGTTAGACGCACGCGCTTCTGGTTAGACGCCTGGACGAAATGACCCGCTCGGCGGCTTCTTTCTGCGACCGCAAGAGCCTGGTGAGAGAGAGTGAGTGAGAGCGACAGGGTGAGCGACCATCACTCCTATACCCGCGTTACTTGTTCTATGACCTATGTTGTAGCATTACGGCCTCTACTAACGGGACACGAGCCTCTAGTATAAGATAAACCGGGCTGTGATGATGTCATCGGACTGTTATGATGGTTTCAGCGACGCTTCGGGCCGCCGTCATCCTGCACTATGGAACTGCCATGTCCTCATGGGGGGGAAGTATGTGCATGGTCTGCGAGGTGCAATGGATATCTTCATTTCGCAAAACATAGAACGAATACGCCAAAACGTTAGTTGTGGTCCCCCCTGCCGATTCGTCTAATCCCGTCCGGTGCAGGTGACGCTCAAGGCCGCAACGCGAAAACGACTACTTCTTCGCCTTCTTCTTCTTGCTCTTGCCGCTATCTTCGTCTTCGTCGCTGGATGCGCCGTCGCGCGGCACATCTGCCCATCCGCCCGGCGGCAAGTTCTCGGGTTTCATGGCATGGCGCTTAATGTACTTGTTGATCGAGAACATCGTGACCGTGTCTCGCTGGAACGCACGCCGCATGGTCTCGTCCAGGAGGATCGTCCGCTTATCGTTGGGGTCCTGTAGGTTGTGGGCGCGAATGTACTCCCAGATTTGCTTCACGATCTGTGGTCGCGCGAGACGGTCCGAGCCAACGACAACCGCTAGCTCCGGGGATATTGCGAGTTCGGCGTTGAACGGGTTCTTCCGTTGCTTCTTCTCGCCGTCCTCGTCGTCGGCATTCGACGCCGCTTTCTTCTTCTTCTTGGCCGCCGCAGCTTTCTTCTTCGTGGCCTTGTCGGCTTCATCTTCGTCGCTGGAGACCCCGTCGCGGGGGATATCGGCCCAACCACCGGGCGGCAGTTCTTCGGGTTTCCGCACATGACGCTTGACAAACTTGTTGACCGAAAACATCGTCACCGAATCGCGCTGGAATACTTCCCGCAGTTTCTCGTCGAAAATAATCACACGCTTGTTGTTTGGATCTTGCAGATCATGCTCGCGGATGTACTCCCACAGCGCCTTGACAATCTGCGGACGCGCCATCGTATCGGCGCCGACAACGCTCGCCAGCTCGGGCGAAAGAGACAGTTTCATATTGAACGCGCTGGATCCGCCGTTGCCCGACGAGCCGGCGTCATCGCCGCGCTTTCGCTTCGGCGCAGCGGGCTTCTTCTTGGCTGGTGCGCTCTTGGCTTTGGTCTTCTTGGCCTTGCTGGGCGACGGCCGACGTTCCTCTTCTTCGTCGTCGTCCTCGTCATTGTCGTCGTCGGCATCGCTCGGCTCGGGCTCGTCGTCGTCGCCCTCTTCGGCTTGCTGCTGCTCTTCGATTATCCGGAGAATGCACTCGTTGATCTTGTCCTTGAAGTGCGACAGGTCCATGTGGAACTGCGCTTCGAGCTGCTTGCGGATCATCCGGCGCGAGAGCTGCTCGAGGTCGGCGCCATGGAGGATGCTGCGGATGGCGCCATTGAGCTGGTCTTCGTCCACATGCGGCGTCGCCACGAGGTGCTCGGCCGGGAGATTGAACTCGAGGTTGAGACCGTGGTCGCTGTCGTTCATCGTGGAGAGAGGACTTCCCGCGCTCAAGGGCCGCAGGCGTCGCCGTCGCCTTCTCGTGTCACTGGAGAAAACCACCGACAAAACAAACCCCCGCTCTGTTGGGCGATGGTGTGGGTTTGGTGCAAAAAAGGCAGATTAAAACCTCAAACGCAATAAAACCTAAGGTTTTGGACACGGGGAGTTTTGCTTCAAGCAGCATGGTGGAAAACATCGAACAAAGGACAGCGAGCTCTATGACAGACAGAAATGAAGACGACATGAACAGCGGGCGACGCCGCGGGGGGAACAACGCATACGCACTCACCACGACCCACTCACGCACGGCTATTACAGTTCTTCGTCGTCTTGGGTCGCTACAGAGCGTGGTGATCCGCATTCGCTGGCTCCCACAGTGAAGTCGCTCCAGCCACTCCATGCGCTCGAGGTGAATACGGCGCGGAGATCCGACGATGCGTGCAACGGCACGGCCGAGTACGCAGATCCATTCGAATACCGACGAGGCATGAGGGTGAACGCTTGGTCGTCCTCGTCGTTACTGCTGTCGTCGCACTCGTCACTCACACCACTGGAGTTGGAGCGATCACTGCTGTCCGTGGATGTTGGGGAGAACGCTGCACTCCCAGCTGCTGCATACTCCGTTGTGGTTGCGGGAGATGCCACAGAAGTGTGATAGTGCGCGTTGAAGATGGCCTGCACACTTGTGTCCATGTCGGAGCCGCTCCAATCAGACAGTGCGTTCACTTCGTCGTCAAATGAGACGCGAGGCGAGGAACCCATTCGCTCGGCGGCTTGAGTGGCGTCGGTATGCATCAGGCTATGCGATGTACTAGCTTCGTCTGTGCTCTCCGGTATCGACTGAGACCTGTTGCTGTTGTCGGATCCAGTCGATCGATCCCCCACGGTCGAGACGTTAAGTAAGTCGGCTGTGCTCTCGGCACGACTGCTGACGTGCTGGTCGGACTGCGCTAACGTGGGCTGGCGGCCCATGAAAGTGTCGACGCTGCCGTCATTCAACGACAGATTCGGTGATGACGCATACCAGTCATAGTCGACATCGCCGCTGGCGGTTTGGTGTGGCATGCTATCGCCTTCATCCGACCTGGAACGCTTCGTATCTCGCCATAGCAGTACGGCGACAACTGCCGCAACACCCGTGATGCCAGCGACCGCGACAATGAGCGGCCAATTTTTCACGTGCCGTTCAGGCAATATTTCGACGGCTTGCGGGGACTGCGGCTGTGGAGGCAACGTGATTCGTGGAGTTTGCGTGGGTGGACCTGAGGCGTTTTGCGCAGCCGTTTGCGTGGGCAACTGCGAAACAACCCGTGCGGGCGTGGACGTCGGCGGACGCGTGGACGAGAGCGACGACGACGGCGACGGTGAAACGGCTTGAGGGGTCTTTTTGGGTGTGGATTTCGGAATGCTCGACGAGGTGGGTGGGGGTTTCGGAGAAGTCGACGGAAGCGGAGAGCTCGTCTTGGGGGTTTGGGAGATGCTGGGAGTTGCCGTTGAGTTCTGAAGTGGCAGCGTCGTTGGTGCAGCTGTCGGTTCTGGAGGGGGAAGTTGCAGCGGAGGCGAGCTTTCTGGAGGAGGAGGAGGTGAAATCTTGAGAGCGGGGACTTTTGTCTGGGGGCCGCCGATAGGAGCAACGTCGTCCACACCTTCGTGTTCGATGTTGCTGTCCGCGGGTCGAACTGTTCCTGCTTCGGGCCGGTCGGATGGGAACATACCCAAGGTGTTTGGTAGCCGGCGTCCACGGACATTGTTCGTCGACGCCTGCGTACGTCTCCACGGCACTGCTCACCCATGCAAGTTGTTATCCCAATGTTCACAGTCTAGGACATGCGCAGATCTACCTTCGTACCATCAATTGCCGTTGATGGGGTCACAACCAAGAAGAGCCCAGCGACGAGCACGATCGCGACGCGTCTTGCGGTGGTAGCCGCGTTGCCATTCACCATTCTTCTCGAGGGGTCCCCAGTGTGGCCGTGCCGTAGGTGGATAAAGCAAATTGCGTTGTGGCCACACCGAGTGGACGGGCGCAAGATACGCCCCAGCGTCCACAGCGTCCACAACTCCCGCGCGGACGGACACAAAGAGATCGTGTGGACGCGTCCGGATAACGTCCGGATGGACAAACATTCGGGCCACGCGATCCGGACTGCGGATCAAGAGCCAGCCCAGCCTGCTCTTCTTTCGCGTTGATCGGCTATGGGAGTCTCGAAACGTCCAGCGTCTAAAGCCAGTGATCTTGCTCGAGTCATCCGC
>JAADXL010000566.1:0-22135 GCA_023337755.1 Pythium aristosporum | reverse complement strand
GACCTATTTCCTCGCTTGAGAAGCTCCGCAGTCCACCATGCTAGTCTTGGATCCTGTCGTCGTCGCCATCAAGACGCTCCCGCCATGGGCGATCACACTCGGCAGCATCGCGTTCGCCACGGCGCTGTTGGCGCAGTACACACGCTCGTCGAAGGGCAAGTCCACCGTGAAGCCGCGCAAGATCCATTCCCTCGGCACGACAATCCCGATCTTTGGTGACATGCTGGAGAGCCTCAAGCACGAGGCGCGGCATGACTGGATCTCAGCCACGAGTCTGCGCTTCCAGAACGAGCCGTGGCAAATCAACGTCCCCGGAGCGCCCACAACTATCATGCTCTCGGATCCGGCCACCATCGAAGACGTGATGGTCAACCAGTCTGACATTTTTGGCAAGGGGTCAAACATCCAAGACCTTTCGCACGATCTCTTCGGTGATGGGATCCTGAATGTGGAAGGTGAGCAGTGGTACCACCAGCGCAAGACCGCGGCCAAATTCTTCTCGGCGCGTACGCTGCGCTTGTGCATGATGAACACGATGCAGCGCAACATCGAGCAGGTTCACCAGCATCTTGAAGCCCAATGTGGCACTGGTCGCCTCGCTAACCTCACCGACCTCTTCCAGCAGTTCACTTTGCAGACGTTCCTTGCAGTTGGTGTGGGCATCGACGCTCCGATCATCGGCAAGTCAGAGCCAGAGGCTTTCAAGGCTTTAGACGAGGCTACCATCCTGATTATACGCCGCCAATTACTGCCGACATTCGTGTGGAAGCTGCAGCGATGGCTCAATATCGGACGCGAGAAGGAGCTGAAGGAATTGTTGGCAACTGTTCATGCCTACGTGAATCACCTAGTCAGTCAGTGTCTGTCAAAGAAGAACGACGAGGCTGATGGCGACGACCAGGACGAGAAGATCCGCACGGCGGTTGAACTGTTCGTCGAACACAGCGCGGAAGACAAGGTTGGCCTGCGTCCTCGAGACCTGGTGGATTTCATGTTGGGCTTTATGTTCGCAGCTCGCGATACTTCGGCGGTGACAACCATGTGGTTCTTCTATGAACTGGGCCAGCATCCGGAAGTCGAAGCCAAGATCCGGGAGGAACTCGCGGTCAAACTGCCGCAACTTGGCGTGGATCGTAAAGGGTTCATCACGGCTGACCACGTCAAGGAGCTCGTGTATCTGGAAGCGGTGATCAAGGAGACACTACGTCTTCATCCTGCTGCTCCGCTGACGACGCGCATTGCCAGCCAGGATACTGTCATCGGCGGTGACGTCTGCATCCGGAAGGGACAGATCGTGGATTTGTCGGTCTACGCGATGGCGCGGAACCCTCGCGTGTGGGGACCTGATGCAGCGGAGTTCAAGCCCGAGCGATGGATCGATGCCAAGACTGGCGAGCTGCTTTCCTTCCCCTCAACCAAATTCTTCAGCTTTGGTGCCGGCCCGCGCTCGTGCATCGGCATGAAGCTCGCGATGCTCAACCTGCGTGTCCTGACGGCCAACATACTCCACCGCTACAAGTTTGAGATTGATCCAACATGCGATGGCAGCCACATCAGCGCAATAGTGCTGGGGATGAAGCACTCTCTGATGGGCAAGGTCGAGCGGGTTTGAGTCTGCTACTGCCCAGGCCGGAGTCACTTTTCACAAAGTTGAATCAAATACATGTACCTGTATATCGATACTTGCATGAAGATACTTTTCTCAGTACAATAGCTGTTTCATGAGGCTGACCTTGGTGACGGTCTCCCTTCGATTATGTGAACTGTCGAAGCAGCAACGTCTGCAGCAACGTTTCATACACACATCAGTGGCTCACTGTCCCACACACAAGTACTCTTTTGGACCACAATAAGAACCGACTATTGTGACGCTGCCACTGCTTCTGGTGGTCGCTTCTGTTATCACCCGCCCTCTTCCCGGGATGTACACGTACTCTCGCTTGCTCATACCTGGCTGCCTGCGCCGTGGTGGCTTGTCAGCACCGAGAACTTGGACGTTGGATCAGCCGACAAAGTCCCCGGCGAGCCGCTCTCCGCAATGGCACCGTGGTCAAAGAGGAAAACGCGGTCGCAGCTCGTGATCGTGCTGAGTCGATGCGCGATAATGATCACGGTCGAGTCAGCAAAGTCTTCTTCCAGCGTCTACAACGTACAACACCAAGGACAGGGACATCAACCCCACGAGATCAACCAAGCATAGTCAATACCTACTCGCATCCGCACCTTTGTGATAAGCCGCTCAGTCTCGTAATCAATGGACGACGTGGCTTCATCAATGCACAACACTTTCGAGCGCCGCAACAATGCCCGTGCAAAGCAGAGCAGCTGCGCCTGGCCCTTGCTGAACGTGGCCTCGCCCGACGCGACATCGGAGTCAAGGCCGCGGGGCAGTCGTGAGACGGCCGTGTCGAGCCCCGCACGCGCCAGACACGCCCATAGTTCATGGTCGGCCACTTTCTCTTGCGGATCCAAGTTCGACCGCACAGTGCCAGCAAACAGCACGACATCCTGGGGCACGTATGTGAGCCGAGACCGTAAGAACTCGAGAGGCACGCGATGGATCGAAACGCCGTCGATCGAGATCGAGCTGCCTGGCGCCCACGCGACGGCGCGGAAGAGTGAGAGCAGAAACGTGCTCTTCCCTGCGCCCGTGCGCCCACAAATGCCAATCTTTTCGCCGGCTTGAAACGTGCAGTTGATTTCGTGAAGCGCGACGACATGACCTGTAGCTGCCGGATACACGACCGTGAGGTTCGCCACACTCACTTCCCCACTCACGGGCCACGTCGGCAGTGTCAGCAAACTCGAGCCGCTACGGATTCTCATAGCGGTCTCTTCTTCCGGCGGCAAATCCGCGTACTCCTTAACACGCTCGACCGCGATCATTTGACGCTCCGTGTCGACAAACGAGCCGAGAATCGTATTCAGCTTGGACACGACCGGCAGCGCATACGTCAGCGTGAGGCCCAGGACGCCCGGATGAACGCGACCACTGAGTTGGAAATCCAGCACGGCAAACAGCGCGACGAATGACGTGACGCACACGCCCAACATATCGAGCCGGATGCCAAACCACGAGCCCGCGTTCGCGCCCAAAAACGCCATGCGCTGGTTTCGGTTCAGATGGGTTTCGTACGTGTGGCCGTACGGCTTCTGGAGCTTCATGGCTCGGATCACGCTCAGACCCTCGAGCGTCTCTGTAAACATGGACAAAATGGGTGACTGCGTCGTTGACTCGAGCCGCTGCACGTGGCGAGACAGCGGGCGGTATTGAGCCTGCAGGCGAAAGTAGATGATGCCCAGAGGGAGCAACAAGAGTAACACAAACTTGTTGCCGTAAAACAGGATCGCGAGCGTGCCCACGACGTCGGCCAAGTCCTTGAGGAAAATGTTGAGAATGAACGGCAGTGATTCGTCGACCGAGTACGTGTCGCCGCTCAAGCGATTGAGAATGCGACCCACGGGCGTCGCGTCAAAGAACGCGAGCGAAGCTCGAAAGATCTTGACCACAAGGTCGGCGTAGATGGCCCGTGCGGCCTGGAGCCCGCCGTAGGCAAACAGGAACGCGCGGAAAAACACGGCCACGCAGTTGACAAACGTAATCCACAGCAGCATGCTGGCAAAGTGATGGGGCGTGACGCTGTGCGAGTTAGTGTAGACGGCAATCCACCAGTCGAGGCCGTTCCGCGAGACCTGCATGATCGTCACAGCGACCAAGATGGCCACGGCCAGCGGCCAGCCGATAGCTGTGGCGTACCGTGTCCACACGCCGAAATGGACAGCGCCAGAGACACGGTGTTCCTCTACGTCGCCTAGAGACGACGTTTGGTCCTCTTCTTCGTCTTCTTCTCCAGCCGGCATCGATCGACTCGCGTCTGCTGAATGGTTCTCGGTTGTCATGTCATTTGTTGAGTTACTTCCGTCGAGAGGTGTCGCCTCAGCTCGGTCCACCTTTTGTGCAGCGGCGGCCCGGAGCATTGCTCCGAATGACACTTTCGACGAGGCGTCTCCTTCCCCCACGTGTTGGCTCTTGAGATCCGTGAGCGCGCCCTCTTCCACGATCTCGCCGTCGGCCATCACAAGAATTCGCACGTTGTCGGGAAACTCGTCGACCAGCTGAATGGCGTGCGTCGTGATCACCACCGTGGACCCTGTTGGGAAAATACGTTCGCGGTAGCAGTTACGGACGACGGCCCGTGCAGTCTTGGCATCGAGTCCGCTGAGCGGATCGTCCAGAAGGTAGAGCTGCGCTCGCTGGTAAAGCGCACGCGCGAGATTGACGCGGATTTTTTGCCCGCCGCTGAAATTCGTGCCTCCGTCGCTGACTTGCGTGAGGTCGTAGGCCTTGCGCATGCGAAGATCCGTGTCCAATTCACACACGCGCAGCACACGCTCATAGAGATCAGTGTCCACGAGCGACTCGTCCACACAGGCGCCCATGGTGATGTTGTCACGCACTGTGCCATTAAACAGCCACGGGGTCTGCGGTGCGTAGGCCGCCGGGCGAGACTGTCGCACTGCGAGGCGTCCCTTCTCCATGGGCATCTCGCCGAGCAGCGCCATCAGCAGCGACGACTTGCCCGCCCCCACCGAGCCACAGACCACGTACGTTGTATTCGACTGTAGATGGAGCATGTGCAAGTGGAGACAGAATCCGGCGTCTTGCACCTCCCGCAGGAGCGGCACGGCAGCACTGACTTCTGCCTCGTCAGTTGACGATGGATCGCTTGTCCTCCACGCGAACGTCACGTACTCCGCCTCCACTGTATGCCGCTCTTCCGGTGCGTTTGTAGGGGAAGGCGGCAGCATCGCTGGGGATGAAAATTCGCCCGCCGACGGATCAGTGGGGAAGAGGAAGTTGCGGATCCGCAAGGCCGAGACCCGCGCCTCGAGAAAGCCATTGATGATCCACGGGAAGTAGTTCATCGGGTAGATCAGTCGGTCGAGCAGCGCCACGGCCGTGAACGCGTTGGCGGCCGTGAGGTCGCGACCCGAGTACACAACCAGCACAAAGACCGATGTCTGCACGACCACGGGCGTCGATGCCCAGAAGAAGACGCAGAACGCGTCCAAGTACTTGCGAATCGTAAGCTGGCGCATCTCGAGTTGTCGATACGCGTCGATCTTTGCCAAGAAGACGTCGACCCACGCCAACAGCTTGAGCGTGCGCATCGCCTTGAGGGACGCGGCCGTCTTGTCGACACGCTGGTCTCGGAACGCGAGCATTTGCGTCGTCACCGACTGGATCTTCCCGCCCAGCAGCGTCTGGATGGGCAGCATACACGCGAGCACGACGACACCACCGATGAACGCGTACTGCACTTCGTGGGCGAGCAGCACGAGCGAAAAGACAATCTCCACTGGGATCAAAAACAGATCAAAGAAGGTCCCGGGCATGCCGACCAGTCTCCCGACGTCGACTGACACGAGATTGGTGATGTGGCCGACGCCGTGCGACGTCTGTAAGCGCACACGTAGTGTGCGGTCGTAGATGGCCGTGATGAGACCGGCGCGGACGCGGAGGTCGAACCGTTTCCACGCGAGCGAGTACTGCGTACCAGAGACAGACGCGATGAGCGAGCGAATGACCATGGCGACAGCGAGCTCGTACCCCGTGGTCAAATCCGGCGAGGGCTGCGAGGCGGCCCAGTCGAGGAAAAGCTTGATGAGCAGCGGACTCGCGAGGCCGATGAGTTTATTGAGCGTGGACCAGAGGCCAAAGAATGCGATCTCTCGCGCGTACAATCGGTAGAGCACTCGTAGAAAAGACGCCTCGTGCATAGGGCGGCGTAGCTCCTCATTCAGCGCGTGCTGGAAGCGGCGTGCGGCTCGTGTCGTCGCGTCCTCTCTGGGCAGTTGAGGCACATCGTCGATCTCGAGCCGCCGCAGTTGGCCGATGCGAATGAGCGGCGAGATCCAGTGGTACGACACGCGCGAGAGAAAGCTGGCACGGTCAAAAGCACTGGCGGATTCCGAGACGGGCGACGCCGCCGAGGCGACGATCAGTGCCAGGAACGCGACGGCGCACGTGAGCGCCACGCGCGTGTGGTGGAGCACGAGGACCAAGTGGACGCGTCGGTCGGTCGCGACGGCAGACACGTGCCACCGTGGCAGCTGTAGCATCTCTAGTAGCGTGAGGATGGTGAGAGCCGCGAGAAGGGACCGCGAGAATGGGGCGGTCCGCGCAGTCTCGAGGCAGAGCGCGGCCGAGTAGAACCACCACGTTGCAGCCGAGACGGCGCTCGAGATGGTCTACAAAGAGGGGAAGCACACGGATGAGATACATGCCTGCTGGGGTTGAATGAGAGGAACGCGCGGACGTACGAGAGCGGCGGTCGATTTCAGTGGGAAGGCGAGCACGGCGAGCGCGACGCTCACGAGCGTGGCAGACGCAGCGAGCAGCGCGTGCGCGTGGAAGAGCGCACGACGGCACGGATCGCGTGCGCTTTTGGATCGCCGGCGCCCAACAAGCGAGAGTACGCGGCGCATGCAGAGCAGCAGAAAGCATAGCTCCACGGCTGTGTGGTTACAGGGAGCGTGTCAATATGCGACGTGTGTGGAGAAGGGATACACGGCATCACCTTGCGTAGAGAGCAGCTGCGCACACTGCGCGGAGGACGCGAAGGGCACGCCGCTCGTGGAGACGCAGTACGCGTCGCGGAGAAACGCCGTCGCCGCCATCGCACTTCAACGCGGATCTGTTGGGAACCAAGAGATCCTAGATGTCACTCTCACGAGGGTGTGGGGTATCCGCCTTCTTACATTCCTCCCAAATAGTGCCATTACGAGAAATTTACATTTCCTATTCTCGATAAATTACACAAACACAAACAGACTTGGAAAACAAACTCACTACGAGGACCGCGGGCAGCCATTGCCGCCGGCGATGCGGAGGCAGGCCGTGGACGGGAAGAGCGACAGCGCGTTGGTCGTGGTCGAGTAGACGAGAATGCACACGAGCGCCAGCAGCACGAACGCGCCGGCCACGCGCGACTGGCCGCCGTAGTACCGTAGCTGCTGGAGCTCGAGCTTCTGGCGCGGCAGCAGAAACAGCGACAGCAGGCTCGCGAGCTGCACGGCCCACGAGATCATGTAGGTGTAGTACACGGTCCATCGGATCTGCGGCGTGTCGGCGTGGACGAGGTCGTCCGTGATGTCAAAGTACGAGTTGACCGACTTGTACGCCGAGACGCCGAGCGGGATGGCCATGTTGTGGAAGGTCGTGACGAGCCCGAACGTCGTGCCTTCGTACCCGACCTCGGCGATCTCGGTGATGGGGAACGTGAAGAGCAGGAAGCGGAGCGCGAGCGCCGGCTGGCTGAAGGTCTGCATGTAGAACCAGAAGAACTGGTTGCGCACAATGTCGAAGACCGTGCTCGTGACGTAGAGGAAGCGGACGACAATGATCCAGACGGTCGCCATGCAAAAGGCCTTGACCCAGTTGACCTGGAGCAGGTACAGCTTGACGACGTAGAGCGACACCGTGTAGACGAGCCCCGTGACGACGTTGGCGATGCCCTTGTGGAAGGGCTCGACGCGCGCCCAGTTGGTCGCGACCGACACGCTCGCCGAGGAGCTGAACGCGAGGCAAAAGACGGCAATGAGCTCAAACACGAGTACCTGCCACACGGCGCGCGACTGCGCGATGCGCCACATGTCGCGGCACCGCGTGCGGAACGTAATGAGCGGAAACTCCTTGTCTTCCTTGAGCAGCAGCATGGCGCCGCCCAGCGGCACGAGCACGCACGCCGCGAGGATGAGCATGACGACGTTGAAGTCGAGCGACCAGGTGAACGTGCCGCCAAAGCGCTTGTCGTTGAACACGGCGCCAATGAACACGTCGGCGGCCGTCATGAACAGTGAGCGCGTGGCGTAGATGATGGTCTGCGTCTCGCCGCGCGAGTACATGGGCTCGCGCTGCGCGAGCTCGACGACCATGCCGTCGGACGCGACGTTGACAAAGAAGTAGCCGAAGGTCGCGCCGGCCATTGTGAGCGCGTACTTCCAGCCCTGCTGCCGCGCCTCGGCGTGGAGCACGACGCGCGTGCCCGGCGTATAGTACGTGCCGGGCATCTCGTACAGGCCGAGCGAGAGCAGGCACACGAGGCAGAGAATCCAGCCAAACACCATGTACGATATCCGCCGGTACCCCAAGATGGGGAAGCTGTCCGAGATGACGCCGCCAAAGGTCTTGAAGCTCCAGGCAGTGTTGACGACGGCCGTGGCGGCCTGCACCTGGTAGCTCTCCATGCCGAGGTAGTACTTCATGAAGGGCAGAATGGTCGCCGGCAGCGCGCCGTAGAGAAGGCCAATGCCGGCGTAATTGAGCACTAGGCCAAAGTGGTGGCGCGTGAAGAGCGAGACTTTGCCGCCGCCACGGAGCGCGCCGTCGGCCTCGAGGTCGTAGAAGCCGTACTGGCGCTGCTCGGCGTCGCTGTACGAGTCGTCCGAGAACGCCGAGACCACGATGAGATCGCGACGCGAGTGCTCGGCCGGCGTCGTGCGCGTGGACGAGTAGTCGGCGCTCAGGTTGCCATGCTTGGCCTCCGGCTTCGCGCGTAGCGTTGGTTTGTTGGCGTTGTTGGAATAGGGGCCGCCACTGGCGCCCATCATCGCGACGCCGCTGCCGCGCGACGTGGGCGGCGCGTCCGAGCGGAAGCTTGACATGCCCGACTTCTTCATTCAGAGAACGCCAGGTGTTGGCGGAGCGAGTACCGTATTCTCAGAATGCTGTTGGTTTGTTGGTTTGTTGGTTACGGAAAACACCGACACAGTCGAACTTCTCCGCCCAACAGATCCACTCACACTGATGGAAGGCTAGCCAGATGTATGTAGCGGATTACAACAGTGGACGGACTGATATGGCGTCGCTGAGCGGTGGGTCTCGTAAAGACGCCAGCCCAATGTCCGCTGTTGGTGGCACATTTTTGGCCCATTCGAAAGCTGGAAAAGTGGGTCCCACTGTCTGGACTTTCCAGGATTCATGGGTACCGAAAAAATGGTACTCGAGGTGTTGTCTGGTGGTTCAGTGTACCAGTCGCTTGGATCCCAATTTCATCCAATCGACGTAGCGAGGCCACTATAAGGTGGTGTCACAATATTCATGCCATTCCCTCATCGCAATGCGGGCCATCGCGCAGTGCATCGAGCTGCATCGGCGGCGCCCCGTGCGGTTCCTGAGAGAGCCCGCTGGAATGATGGTCGCGGGGTTGTCGTGGAGCATTATGATCGTGTCTCTGTGTGCGCTGTGGCTGTCGCTCTCGTATTGGCTAGGCATCTGGTCGCTCTGGGGCATGATCGAGGGCGCGGTGCTCACAGCGTCGGTGGGTATGTGCATGTGGACACACTACATGGTGATGACGACGGAACCGGGCTTCGTACCAATGAGGAACAAGACCAATAAACTGGGCGGAAACGCCTCAAGCGGTGCTATCGGAGATGAAGACGAGAGCGTGGCGTCCCAGTCCGACGAAGACGAGGAAGCCGACGAGATGCCACTGGAAGAGTTTGAGAACCTCGAAGACGACGGATCTCTGCTTGTATTCTGTGATGAATGCAACATCTATCGCCCGACAAGGTGCGTTGCGAGGCGATTGTGTGGGGCTTTGCTCGGTGGACACTCATCTCCCCTGTATCCATAGAGCGATGCACTGCAGCACTTGCGAGCGCTGCATCATACTAATGGATCACCACTGGTACGTCTCCGTTGTTCATCTCCGGCTTGCGTTCCGTCAACTGACCATGGCCTGCAACACCTGATGACAGTCCGTGGGTCAACAACTGCGTCGGCATCGGCAACATGAAGATCTTCCTGCTCTTCCTCTTCTATGTCGCAGTCAGCTGCGCGCACGTCGTGGTGCTCGTGGCGCTCCAGCGCTGGACGTGTTCAGGCAGCGTTGCGTTCTGCGGCTTTGACGCGGGGCAGTTTCCTGGACGCCTGGGGATGTGGCTACTCGCCGCGAGCTGCACCTTCGGTCTCTTTTGCGTGATTATGCTCGGCATGGAGATCCATAACATCGCCGACGACCCCATCTACGGCAACATTTCGAAGCGGCTGAATGTGCGCGTGGGCTGCAAGTCGTCGTCTCGCTGGGAGCGCCACCTGAGCGTGATCTTCGGCACCAATGGCTTTGAGTTTACGTGGCTTTTGCCCCTGCCGCAGCGGCGCAATCGGCAGGACTGGGAGATTATTGGTGGTTTCGCGCCGCGCACCGGGGCCGACGAGCTGTGCTGAGCAAGGAAGATGGCGAAGACGCAGCTGCTTGCAGCTGATTACGGAGGCGCATGACGGACGAGATGGGTTACCACGCGTCATGTCCGCCGGCGAGCGTGTCATTTCGGAGCGCGATCTTCTAATTAGAAGGCGTCGGACGAGAAGTTAGTCGGCTGATTACGCGTCACCAACATTCTCAGAACAACGCAAACAACACGCGACATGCACGCGCGTTGGAAGTTGGTGCGGCCGTCGCCAACGACTGCCATCGCCGCTACAAAGGCGAGGAATGGAGGCCGACGCCTCGGACTCGCACACAATACATGTCACTAACTAACATAAAAGAACACTTCGGGGGCAACTTCAATGACGATCGAGGAATTGCGTGCACTTTTCAGATCAGATCCAAGAATATATTTTAAATCAGTGCTCGGATTGTGACTTCGTGAGTCAGGACCACACCGCCGAGACAGATTCTCTGGAGAATGTTCAGTGGGTGCAAACGTTACCCACTGTGGCTGTGTGCGCACATTGTGTATTTAGAGCGCTCTAGGAACCGATATGAGACAATCTCCGGCTATCCTTTCATTAGAAAGAACATCGCCCTTGTACCTTTGAAAGATGATGATTTCCACCCAATGAAATGTTGGTAATGAGACAGAGGCTGTCGTTGGGAAATTTCCACCACCTGGTTGTTCAACACACTATTCCGAGGTGCCCACACACACTGCCCAACAAACCAACAACAACCCCACAACTGAAAAAGCATCATCACGGGAGACACATACGAAAGAAACACACAGCGTCTCTCCCCCCATTGAACCAACACATCCAACAAAATGGTCGTGACGGCGGTTCCCAGCACGAGCGACGGACCGCAACTGCGCGACATGGCGACTCCTACCAAGCGCAATAAGCTCGTGAGTATGAGCGAAGAAGGCCCCGAAGACTCGGCGTCGACGGCCAGTGACGAAGGCGCGACGCTCAAGCACGTCGAGGTGTTTATCGAGGAGCTCCCGACGCTCCGTCGCGACGACAGTAGTGACGAAGACATCCCCGTGATGCCGTCGGCCGGCCACGCAAAGGACGGCGCCGACGTCCACGCACACGACTATCTCGAGAAGATCGGTCCCGACTCCTCCAAGGATGCGCGGCGATCAAGCGGGAAGATCGCACTGCGCCGGTCAACGACGACGGCGATCCCCAAGTCCTTCATCGGGCGTCACGATGGCGAGCTGAGTGAGAGCTCGGACGATGATGGGTCGCCCATGCCGGCGCCGCTGACGCGCTCGAAGAGTGTGCCGGAGCGCGCAGCGGCCATGGAGGCGATCCACGAACGCGCGACCATGTTCCGGTACGCACTGTCGTCCCGCAACGCGCGCGAGAGCGTGCGGCAAATGTACTCGTTCTTGCACAACGAGTTTCCGCGTGACTGCCACCAGTCGACCGACGCGCAACTCAAGATGGGACCGGTCTGGCGCAACGTACATCTCGAAATCAATCGCGAAGGGCTCACATGCAATCGCGTGTCGCTCGTGCGGAAAAAGAAGAAGCCAACGTTCTTGGCCAACGACGACATTCTGGGCGCGGTCCGCGTGGGTGAGACGACCGAGGTCGTTGTCCACTACATGAAGCAGGGCCGCGGCAAGAACGAAGAGAAATTGAAGCGGCGGTACCGCCAGCTGCACGTCCGTTTCGCCGATGTGATTGACTCGGATCGATGCGTGCGCGCGCTCCAGCTTCTCGTCAAATGGGACGCACGCGTACCACTCCACCGGACGCGCAAGATCAAGGTGGTGGTGAACCCGCACTCTGGCAAGCGGAAGGGCCTCCAGATCTGGGAGACGTGGAAGCCCGTCTTTGAGTTGGCGGGCATCCGGTGCGATATGGAGACCACACAGTACAGCGGCCACGCGCGCGACATTGGCAAGAGCTTCGACTTGAGCCAAAAGTACGAGGCGATCGTGTTTGTGGGAGGCGATGGTACCGTGAACGAGTTCATGAACGGCGTGTTTTCACGGGACGAAGACGTGTGGCGCCACTTGGTCGCGACGACACCCGTCTCGCTGCTCTGTGCCGGTACGGACAATGCCTTTGGGCTTGGCGTCGGCATTCCGACCCATGAAGCCGCAGTCTTCTGCATCGTCAAACGCAAGATCCGTCCGCTGGACGTCCTCACGTGCCAGAGTCAGGATGCAGACGGCACAACGCGGCGCGAGTTTGCGTGCTGTGGCGTGAGCTATGGAATCGGCGCCGACATTGCTGTCGAGTCGGAGCAGACGCGGTGGCTTGGCGTGTACCGATACCTGTGGCTCAAGACGAAGCGCGGCGTCTTCGCGCCTCGCCCACATGTAGCCACAGTCAAGTATGTTCTGTCCGACACAGTCGCCAAGGACCCGGTCACTGGCGATCAGGTGCTGCAGACGTACTACGAGATTGAAGACAAGAACGCTGAGGACCAGCACCACGTCGAGCTGTGCAGCGTGTACGACGATGAGCACGGCGAGAAGCGATGGGCCGGTGACGCGGAAAGTATCTTCCACCCGGCGAGCGAGGAGCGCTTCGGCGATCAGTGGAGGTCGGAGCACCATGACTACACCACGGTGGGAGCGTCGAACGTCTACTTCGAGACGGCGTTCTACCACCCGTCAGATGGCAACATGGACATGATCGTCGCGCGCCGAGGTCCGATCCTGCCGAGCATTGAGGTCGGCTTGAAGTACATTTTTGGCGGCTACCTCGAGTGTGAGCTGGTGGACTACTTCAAGGTCAAGGCCATGGTCATCGAGCAGGAAGTGCCGGACCCGATTAACGTGGACGGCGAGGTCTTTGCCGGCCCCGGTCCGTTCCGCATTGAAGTGGTGCCGCAGCTCTTGTGCGTGCTGTCGGAAAAGTAGAGGAAACAAACCACTCGTGTACGATAGGAGATATTGGAAGGGCAGTTGGTTGGTATGCATATACACACTCGCATGCGGAAGAGCGAGCGATCGAAGCTCAGCATGGAAGCGTGCCATTCTAGGAAGATCCATCCCACTTTCCCAGCGTAATTATTATCATGGGTACAGGCTGACGCTGAAGCTTGAGGGGACGTCCGCTCGCCCTAACCCGTGGACGCTCCGACGAGTGCATCGTTCTGGTCAAACTGCCCCCATGTTTATTAGTCCCTAACCACTTTAAGGTTTTTGAGCCGCGCACTGATGTTTTCCATCCACCAAGGAAATCCTGCCTTCCACCCTGGCTCTCTGCCGCTGCTTGGTCGGATTTTACCACTGGAGTGGGGTTGCCCTACCCCTTTGTTGTGTGCATGTGGTGAGGTTTTTTTTCTTTTTCCTGGCCACTGAACCCGAGGGGACGGAGCAGCGAGAGTTGGTGTTAGGGCAAAGCGACCATGGTGTGTCCCCCTTGAGTGTTTGTCAGGGGGGACGAGTGCAGCAGGGAACCTCGCAAGAGAGAGCACACCGACCGATTGTGCTTTTGCGGAGCAGGAAAAGCGCAGCAGACGGAGGAGGGGGGAAGCCAGCGAGTGACGCCACGACAGCCACGCTGCCCGGATCGCCTTGATTGTCTACCGACTCACTGTCACCAGAGTCCAGCGGTTGAGCGGAGAGCACAAGAGCGGAGCGGAGAACACTCCACGCCACGTGCCGCGCGCATTGCTTATCGCCCACCCCCCGCGTCGCTCCCTCGTCCACCGGCACCAACAATCGTTGCGGTCCGACGCCAACGAAAAGCCCCGCCCCACTTTTCCAACACCGTCCACCTTTGTTGGTGCGTCGACCACCAACAACCAACGCTCCGCCACCATGACGTTCAAGTTCCCTCGCTTCGGGCGCAAGAAGACGCAGACCAACGAGAACAATGCCAACTCGTCCAACAAGTCGTCGGACCGGCCGCCGCACTCGTCCAACCCGCGCATGCAGACGAGCGGGTCGTACCCGCCGCCCATGGCCGTGCCGCGCAACCCGCCGGCGTCCGCGGGGGGCTACGCCAGCGGCAGCAATGGCGCCACCGGCAGCGGCCGCGGCAACGCGCTGCCCTTCTCGCACCCGCTCTACGCCATGGACGACGACGGCATGATCCACCTCAAGGCCACCAACAAGGGCCTCGACGAGACGGACATTGCCGTGCACCAGGACGAGATCATCAACGCCGTCGTGCGCTACGTGCACGACTCGATGCGCAAGGAGCTGGGCTTCCGCGAAATGTTCATCCCGGCGGCCGACGCGCCCGTCAAGGCCAACATTTTCTGCTCGCCCAACTACAACACGGCGCCCAAGCTCCTCGTCTTTGTGGCCGTCAGCCGCGGGCTCTACCCGGGCCTCTGGAGCCGCGGGCTCGTGCTCCACGCGGGCGTCAAGTCGGGCTCGATGCTCGAGTACTTTCGCAAGGCCATGGACGACGGCTACGGCATTATCGTCGCCAACCCGAATAAAAACGTCATTGTGCTGCGCGACGGCAAGCAGCGGCTCCAGATCCCGGGCTCGGCCTCGCCCGAGGAGCACATGGACTCGCTCTGGGACCGGTACATTGCGCCGTCCCAGGCGCGGCGCGTCTACTTTCTCGGCTACTCGTACGGCGGCGTGCTCATCAAGTACTTGCTCCACTCGCGCGGCGACCAGCTCATGCGGCGCAACGGCGCCATCGCGCTCATCGAGTCGTCGCACCGCATTGAAGACGGCGACTCGCAGTCGGTCAAGTCGATCCTCGCGCACCGCACCATGTACTGGGAAAGCAACGACGCGCTGTTCCAGACCAAGCTCGACGGCGACGCGCCGCATCGTACCGGGTGCACGTGTCTCAGTGCCGGCAAGCCCCCGCGCGCGCACTCGAACCACTACTACGTCACGGCCTACTGCATTAACAAGATCCAGGACGCGCTCTTCCGGTTCTTGGACGTGCGCGACGCCAACGCCTATGTCGAGGGTGAGAAGCCCGTGCCCGAGCCCGTGGCGCCGCCGCCCAGTGCCGCGCCGCAGACGCCGTCGCTGCAGCGCCAGAACTCGCGCCGCGACAACAAGTTTAACAACCAGGGCAGCGAGAAGCACTGCAATCTCTGTCTCTTCCACTTCACGCTCTTTGACCGGCGCCACCACTGCCGCATGTGCCACCGCGCCGTGTGCAATGCGTGCTCGCGCGACCGGCTCTTCCTGCCCGGATCGTCCACGGCCCAGCGCGTGTGCTCCGAGTGCGCGACCGAAGGCCCGCGCCCGCACCAGGCGTCGAACGCGGCGCAGTACCCGCCGCGCATGATGCGCGCCACGAGCGACGCGCCGAGCACGATGAACGGCGGCTCGGTCGTGGACGAACGCCTGCGGTCCGACACGGAAATGTCCAACAACAATGGACGCACGACCTCGAGCGTGGCGCAGAACCCGACCAAGCTCAGCGTCGACGACTTTGACCTGCTCAAGGTCATTGGCAAGGGCGCGTTCGGCAAGGTCATGCTCGTGAGCAAAAAGATTCCCGACAATGGCAACAACCCGAACGCCATTTACGCCATGAAGGTGCTCAAGAAGGCGTCCGTGTTTGCCAAGAACCAAGTGGAGCACACCAAGTCGGAGCGCCGCATTTTGCGCGACATTGACCATCCGTTTGTCGTGCGTCTCCGCTACGCGTTCCAGTCCGAGGACAAGCTGTACCTCGTCATGGACTATTACAACGGCGGCTCGCTCTTTTTCCACTTGCGCAAGGCGCGCAAGTTTTCCGAAAAGCGCGCCAAGTTCTACGCGGCGCAGCTCATGCTGTCGATGGCCCATCTCCACGATCTCAATATCGCCTACCGCGATCTCAAGCTCGAGAACATTCTCATGGACGACAAGGGCTTCATCGCGCTCACGGACTTTGGCTTGTCCAAGGAGAACGTCGACGTGCCCGACGGCGCCAAGACATTCTGCGGTACGGCCGAGTACATTGCGCCCGAGCTGCTCAAGGGCCTGCCGTACGGCAAGGCCGTCGACTGGTGGGGCTTCGGCACGCTGCTGTACGAGATGATGACGGGCCAGGTGCGTTGTTTTTATTGTGTTATTATTGGTGGGACGGAGTCACTGACGTGTTCTTTGTGTGGTGCAGACGCCGTTCTTTGACCGCAACCGCAAGCGCATGTTCCACAACATTCTCCACCGAGATGTCACCTTCACCTCGGCCTTCTCGGAAGAAGCCAAGGACCTGCTCACGGGGGTACGTTCACTTTTTATTACTATACTATCTCCCGGACCACAGAGGATCTCATCTCTCTCTTTCTTTCTACCACAGTTGCTGCGCCGCGACCCTGCCAAGCGTCTTGGCTCGGGCCCATCGGGGGCCCAAGAAATCATGGACCACCCATTCTTCGCGTCCATTGACTTTGACGAGCTGCTCGCCAAGAAGGTGGATCCGCCGTTCAAGCCCGTGGTCACGAGTGAGGCCGACGTGTCGAACGTGGCCAACATTTTCACGCGCGAGATTGCGCGCGACTCGCCGGTGACACAAGAGCTTGGCGCGACCCATCGCGCGATCGCCCACTTCGAAGGCTTCACGTACATGCCCGGATCGGAGCTGACGAGATAAGCACGGTGTGCTGAGGACGCCCCATGCACTCGGCTGGTGGATATGCAACACCAGCCATACACGAAGAAAGCATCACGGAACAGACCGCCGGAAGGACGAGCGGCCCAAGCAAGAGAAGAAGACGAGAAGAAGAGAGAGAGGGACGATGTGTTATATGTACGCTTTTGTCCGCGAAGCGGAAACGCAGAAGAACGACGAAGACGACCGAAGAAAGAAAAAGGAACAAGAAGAGGGCAAGAAGAGCGAAGTGTAGACCCCAACCAAAGCGAACTGCTCGTGGCTTTCCCCCCATATATGAATACAGGATACAAAACTCGGTGCTGTGTGTCCATACTGCTCATGTGACGCCGGCGCCATCACGCTCTGAGCTCAGTGTCTCTGAAGACGAGAGGGGGTGCGATGCTGCGCTGCTGGGCCAAGCAAGATTAGATCCTTTGGGTCGTCGTCCCTCGTATTCTGAGCGAGCAGACCGTTGGTATTTCTGTCTGCAGTAGTCTGATCAGGATCCGCTTGAACGCAGGGCCCAGGGATAAGACGATCTCTTGGGCCTGAGGCCTCGAGGAGAGTCCCTCCTTGGTGGCTCGTTCTGCTACCTCCTCTCCACTCACTCTCCAACTTCCTCTCTCCTTCCCAGCCCTTCACCCCTTGCGACCATGAGCAACAACCTCATTTGCTTTGGCGACGTGGTCAAGCTCTCGGCCAAGTCGGCGTTCGTCGACGGCGACGGCGACGGCCACTTTCTCGGCTTTCTCGAGCACAAAAAGGACCTGCTGCTGGTCGTCCCACCTGTCAAACCCGAGCTCGCCGACACTTTTCTCGAGGCCGAGTTCATTGTGTCGCCCGTCCGCAGCGACAAGCCGCCGGCCACGGGCACGCCGCTCAACTACAAGCAGCCGTTCGTGCTCAAGACGTCGGATGGCTCGGGGTTCGCGCTCAACAACAAGACGCCGAGCGCGAGCGAAGTCGTGAGTCTCCGCGGGTCGGACACGAAGGGCGTCAAGGGTGAAATGTACGTGGCCATCGAGAAGGAGGGCTTTGGCCCCGAGACGCACGTCCACGACGGCGACAACAAAGTCGAGCTCCATGTCGTCGACTCGAACCGCATCCGCACGAAGTACAACAACGTGCCGCTGCGCCACATCCAAAAGTTCAAGAGCGATGCGCCGGGCGGCCACGCGACGTGCGGCAGCAAAGGGCCGGTGCTCTCGCTCAAGATCGTCAAGCTCGCCGACAAGAGGGAGACGCGCAAGTTCCACCGCGCGAGCCAACTGATTGTGAACGCCAAGGTCGACGAGACGAGCGAGGCGTCCGTGCTCGAGTCGCCGAGCCGCGCGGGCAGCATCACCACGGCCGGTCCGTTCGTGTCGGAAGACCCCATCGCGTCGGTGCCGGCGTCGCCCACGGGTGGGGGCGAGGACGTCAAGGTCGAAACGCCCGAGACGGAGCCGACGATGCAGCCCGACGTGGGCGCTACGGGCGAGAAACCCACGGAAAGTATCCCGGAAAATATCCCGGAGACCGTCGTGACGCCGACGACCACAACTGCGACGAGTGTCACGGAGCCGACGACGTCCAGTGGCGTTAGTGCTGCTGAGCTCACGGCGCAATTGAAGCACGTAGCCGTCGTCGAGGACGCCAAGACGGGGCACCACGACACGCATGAGAAGCACGACGACAAGCAGGAGGAGACCCCTGCGGCTGCGGGCGAGCAGATCCACTCGACGCTCGCGACGATCGAGCTGAGCGCAGCGTCCGTCTCAGAGACCGACGCGCTCGACGGCGCCGTCCCCGTGCACGACAAGCTCTCGCACACGCACGCGTCGTTTGCGACCGAGCAGTCGGAACTCGACACGCTCTCGGGGCTGCCCACGGTGCACGAGGAGCATGTCGAGACGGCGTGTGCCGGCAAGTGCGCCGTCATGTAAGACGACAGAAGAAGAAGAAGAAGAAGCCGAACCGGAAGCTTCCGTAGAGAACCTCCTTCATGATTAAGTTAACCCAGTAGGAACCCAATTAAGCACTTCAATAGAGACTTTCCACTTCAACATCAACTCGCGCCTGTCTCGTCTGTCTCATGTCTCGTTAGTAGCAGCTCCACTCGGTAGAGGTGGGCCCGACTGCGTCCTGTCCTCCTCTTCGCGTGCCATGGCCTGTCGCTCACGCTGCTCGCGTCGCCGCGCCAACTGGAGTTTGGTCGCCGCGCTCTCGCGCTTGGCCACGCGCCGCCGCGTCTCGACCTCGGCTTGCTGCGCGCGCTGCGTGGCCTCGTCGACGCGATCGCCGACCAGAAACCCCTCGCGCGCGTTGTCGAGCGGCAGGCCACGCTGCTGCGCTCGCCACTGCACAAAGCTGTGCGCGCTGTTCTCGCTCACGACGCGTGCGTACACGGCGTCATTGTACCGAGCGAGCAGCTGCGTCACCGTCGTGATCTGCGGCGCCGCGTGGGGTGACGCCACGCTCTGCGTCACGCGCGAGCCGTGCACTGCCGGCTGGCAATCGTGGTGGCGCTGCGCTCGCTCCAGTGCGTCCGCGGCTGTGAGTCCGTAAAGACGACCGAGCAGCAGCGCTGCGACCAAGCCCGTGCGCCCGTGGCCCTGCATGCTAAACACGTACAGCCGCTCGCGGCGGCGCAGGCGGTCCTCTGTCTCGCAGAGGAACTGCTCAAAGGCCGCCGTGTCATGAGGCGCAGCGTCCTTGGCGATCGGAAACACGGCAAACGCGAGCGGCGGAAGCTGCGCCAGCGTCTCGTGGGCCTTGCGCACGTGCTGCTGCGCGAGTGTGAGCTTGTTGGCGAGCGTCTCACGTAGCGCACGCGCGTCTACGGACAGCGCTGACTCGTCCAGCGGCACGGGCTTGCTGGCCAACCAGTCGTCCAGCTCGCGCTGCGCCAGTTCGGCGTGGCGCTCGCTACTCTTGACGGCGGCCGCGAGTTCGACGCGCAGTAGCTCGTGCTTGGCGCGCACGATGCGTTCAAAGAGCCACGGCGTGTGGGAGCAGTTGTCGTCGTCCTCTGGAGTTGGCATGGCGTCCTGCGCTTTGCGGGCGCGCTGCTGCTTGCGTTGCAGCTGCAGTTGCGTGAGGCACGACGCGTCCACGTGGAGCTCGTGTTGCTGGAGTTCATGTGGCTCGGCGAGACCCAGAAATGTGCCGATGCCCTCGAGCAGCACGCTGGTCGTCGCGTCGGCACGAGAGACAATGCGTCTTGCGTCGCGAAATGCTGGTCCGACCGGGTACGCGCCCAGCAGCACGCGATGGCGCACGAGCCAGTACGACGACTCGGTCGGCCCCGCGTGGTTGCTGCGAAACTGCTTGTAGAGTGCGAGGTCGTCGATCGCGACACTGCCGTCGGGTTTCCAGTGCGCGTATATGCGCGGCAGGCGCGGCAGAGACGCGATGCCGTGGCTCGGGTGCCACTCGCCGCGGGCCGCGGCCGCGATCGCCGCCTCGCGGGCTCTTCGTGCGTGGCTGCTCTCGTCACTGTTGATCGTGTGCTGCGCCCAGCGCTGCAGTGCGCGCCGCTGTGTCTCGGTGTACTGTCTGGTCATGAACTCGTAGAGCTTGGCGGCCTGCTCCTGTCGCCGACAGTAGAGTGTGAGTGCGTCCACCGGAGACACTGTGGTCGTTTGAAGACGCCAGTGCGCTAGTAGGCGTCGCCACCACTGGGTGATCCGTGTGGCCGCGAGCTCGTGGCGGCGGTGGCGCGTGGTAAACTTGCGCCAGCGGCGCCACGCAAACCCCACGTACATAAACAGCATCTGGCTCACGATGGACGCCACGAGCGTGCGCTGGACACGCTCGGGCAGTAGCAGCGCGTGCTGCTCCACCAAAAAGAAGCGTGTGCGGCCGCGTGGCGACCACAGTAGCAGCAGCTCGGCGACGCGAGACAGCGGCGCGTGCTCGCGCATCTCCATCGTCCGCAGCTCGTCGCCCAGTTCGACGATTGCGGCCGCCTCTTCGCGCACGTCGTTCTCGCGGCCGATCGTCTCGAGCCACTCGCTCCAGTCCCAGCAGCCACGGGCCACGGCCGAGAGAAACGCCGCGTCGTCTTGCTGCGTGAGTCGCGTGCGAAACTCGTGGCCGAGAATCGCGTCCGTCTCGTCGAGAATCTCGTCGAGGATCTCGACCGATGGGAACGGGTGGTGGTCGTGCCAGCGTCCGCTGACTCGCTCCCGTCGCAGCATGGCTCGAGCGAGTCGCTCCGCCGTGAGCACGGCCCGAAACGCACTCAGCTGGCTCGGGAACAAGCCGATGGTCACGGGCCACCAGGGCGCTGGCAGCAAGAGACTCGCGCGGAAGAAGCCGTTGGCCAGCGCTTCGACGCCGCGCAGCCACAGCACGCGATAGTAAAAGCTCAGGGATTCATCACTGTGAGCGTTACTGCGAACGCCGTGGTCGAGGCCGATGACGCTACCGTGGAGCAGTTCGCGTGTCCAGCGGCCGCAGTCGTCGGCGCGGAAGAACAGCTTCGTGCCGATGGGCAAGTGGAGCCGGTGCTCGACGTGGGTGGAAGGGTGGTGGTGCGGCATCGCCAAGGGGGGACCCACCGAGATCCCTAGCGTCTCGCGAGGCGGGAGGCGTGGGGGTGCATGGGGCGGGTCTAACGCTGTCTGTGGGACGGCGTCCTCGTGTGTGACGGCGTCGTGTTGCTCGAGGGCCCACGTAATCGTATGCTTCGCGAGCGCGTCAATCTACACAAGCACGTAAGAGCGGTTCATCGGATCCAAAGCACGCCCACTATCCATTGCAGAAGAGTCGCACTCACAATGTGGATGGCGTCAGTGCACGCAAAGCACAGCGACAGCGAGCAGTCCGAGCAGTCGAAACGCACCGATCGCTTGTTGCACTCGTCACACAAGCGACTGTGGTCGTCGTCATCGGCAGGCGGAAGGACTGGTGGAAGCGACCGCACGTGGTCCAAGGCAGTGAGTTCGTCGGCAAAGCTGTGGCGCATCCACTTGGCGTACGTGTCGTCCACGGCGTCCTCGTCACCTTGACAGCCTCCGCCAAAGGCCTCGTCGTCGCATCTCGCCACGTCCACTTCCTGCGCCTCTTCACCCTTGATTACCAGCACCTGAACGTTCTCGACTTCTGCTTCATCCACGGTCCGCGTGTCTTCGTCCTCGGAAGCTGTCTCGGCCCGCGTTGCTTGCTCGACGGTCGTCGTTGTTGTGGCGTCGTCTGCCATGTCGGTGGCTTGCACCACCTACATAAATACCGACGAAATCTACGAAACGACGCGGCCAGACTTAGTGCTAAACGGCTTCCATTGCGAGTGAGCGGGAGCTTATGCGGCGGAAAGGCCCTCTCTCTTCCTACGAGAGAGGGCGTCTGTATCTGTGGGTGTGTCTCCTTCGCGTTCTGCCCACCGAAGCTCAT
>JAADXL010000565.1:0-22158 GCA_023337755.1 Pythium aristosporum | reverse complement strand
CCCCGCCCCCCCCCCCCTCGCTCTCTCTCACGGCGCGGTGGCCATACCATGGACTAGTTCTCTTCCTCCGGTTCGAAGCGCAAGAGAAGGTCTGCCTCTCGGACCTTCTTCAGCCTTTGGACAGACGAAGACGACGAAGAAAGATACCCAAGAGACGTGGTGTCCATGACGAAGATGGCTGCTCGTTCGCCAGTTAAGAACATTTGAAATGAAATGATTGCATGTTGGGTTCATAACTTTGAGCTGCTGAAATTGATCCAGGAGCGCAATGGCGGAGGCTGTGCCGACCGAGTGCGTGCGCACCCTGCGCGGCCACCACGGACCCGTGAACGCCGTGCGCTTCAATGGTACAGAAGTGCGAATACAAATGCGCATGGCGGGCGTGGATATCTCACACCGACATGATTGGAATGCCACGCTACAGCCAAGGGCAACTACGTCATGACTTGCGGCCAGGACAAGACCGTTCGGCTCTGGAACCCGCACCGCGACGGCCTCGACGCCAAGGGCGAAGGGCTGCTTGTGAAAACGTACCAGGGCCGCCACGGATACGACGTGCAGGATGTTGCCGTGTACGTACCTTGCCACGGCGTCCTGCAACGGTCATCACCGTGGACAGCGTTCTGACCAACCCCCGTGCTTTGGGCTGTTCCAGGGCAAACGACAATGGCCAGTTCGCGTCCTGTGGGCGAGACAAAGCAGTGTTTCTGTGGGATGTCCCCACAGGCAAAGTGATCCGCAAGTTTGAAGGCCACGCGCATGTTCGTCCCGGTGCCATGGAGGTGGAAGAAGACCGACTCTAACTTCTGACCCACTGTGAGTAGAGCGTCAACTGCGTGCGGTACAATGGCGACGCGTCCGTTCTCTTCTCGGGCTCGTACGACAAGACGGTGCGCGCGTGGGACATCCGAGCGCGGAACGCTTACGCGCCGATCCAAGTGCTGGACGAGTTCAAGGACAGCGTGACGTCGCTCGTGGTCTCGGACCACGAGATCATTGCCGGGTGCGTCAGTGAGATTGTCATCGCTTGAGGCACCCGCTTCTATCTGCTCACTATTGGATCTCGCTGGTGTAAGTGTGTTGACGGGATCGTCCGGACTTTTGATCTCCGCAGAGGCATGGTCTTCCGAGACCACATCGAAGGTATGGCTTGCCTTCACATTAAAGTAGCCGTCCATTCTCTGATCGTCATCATGTGCCTCCCCCAAGAACCCGTCGTGTCCATTGCTCGGTCACCGGACGGTCGTCAGCTTCTCGCGAGTGCGCTCGATGGTGCCGTGCGACTCATTGATACGGCGGGGGGCAGCGAACTCAAGAAGTATGTACCTTCCTCTCTCCTATTCAGTCAGCGTATTACTCAGTCGTAGTAATATCTCTCTGTGAATAGGTACCGCGGCCATCGCATGGGCGAGTACAAGGTCGACTGCGCGTTCTCGAACGACGGCGCGTTTGCACTGAGTGGATCGGAAGACGGCGATGTGGTGTACTGGGATCTCGTGCGTGGCAGTCCGGCGCGCTTCCACGCGCACGGGAAAGCCCTCCGAGCACTTGCCTATCATCCTGAAGAAGCCATGCTCATCACGGCGTGTATCGCTGGGTCTGTCAAAGTGTGGAGTCGGTAATACAAGAGCATATTTAGTGTCTTTAGGACAGACTGTAACGCATGCCGCCGACGGTCATGAGCAGGTCGTTGGCACTCGCCTTCTTGTCGCTCTTGCCTTTGGAGAAGAGCGACGCAAACACCTTGTTCGTGGACTTGGCCTGCTCCATCGCGGCCGCCGCTTCCTGCGCGATCGATGCCGTTGCCTTGTCTCCACTACTGCGGCTCGTCTCAAGAGCAGAGTGCCGACCACGCTTGTGTTGTTTCTTGTTCTTTCGTTTGCCGTCTGCATCCTCTCCCTCTTCCAGACGCTCGTGCCGCTTCTTGTCGCTCTTCTTTTTGCCGTCTTTCTTCTGCTGCTTCTCGATCGCTTTCCGCTCGAGAATCTTCTTCTGCGCGTCCGCGTACAGCTCTTCAGCGGGCAAAAGCGCCACGATCGCGGCGTTTTCGATCGACTTGTTGCACACGAGGCACTCTTTTGTCTGCACCTCTTTCATCGCACGCTCCGATACGACGCAGCCGCACGACCACGGCAAGACGAACGGCTGCTTGCCGTTGAACTCGACCATCGTGACGGGACAACTAAACGGCCCCTCGGTGGCGTTCTCTCCACGAGAGAAGCGGCAGCTCACGACGTCTTTCAGGCTCGAAATGTGCTGGAATCGCTCCGGGACGGTCTTGGCCAGCAAGTGCTCGAGCAGCGCCTGCTTGTTGTAGAGGTTGCCCAGCTCGCACGCGACGATCGGCTCCTGCAGCGGCTCGCCCGAGATCGCGCAGGTCTGCGCGCGCTCCAGACGCCGCACCTCCTGATCCACCTTCTCGCTCTTGGTCTTCTGGTTCGCGTGGCGCATGAACTTGCGCTTCACGGCGACGACGCCGCCATCGTTCCCCATACTGCCGTTCCCTTCCTTCCCCGCCTTTTCCGGTATGGCCTGGTGTGTCGCGTTAAGTTAACCTTCTGGTTTCCAAGGTAATTACCCGAAATTTCCTTTTAGTAGCCCATTAACTGGGTTCTGGACCAGATGGCTACACTTTTGCGCAAACGCGATCTTTCGTGGAGAGACCAAAATGGAAAAGTGAGTTGAAGCGCCAGTTCAAATGGACCGACACGAGTGGATTTGGGTGGGTTCGAATAGTAAATTGTAGATGACTGCGAGAGACGAGAACAGTAAACGCGCGAAGTTCCGTGCTACCGCTGCTGGCTTTACTGCTTGCTGGCGACTCGGCGGTTCCAGGCCTTGAGGCGCGTGGCGTTAATGCGGATGAAACCCTGCGAGTCGGCCGGGTTGTAGTCAAAGTGGGCACCACCGCCTTCCTGGTCCATGCTGGCGAGGTCGGCGCTGTAGAGAGCAAAGTCCGAGTGGCGGCCCACCACCGTCACGTTGCCCTTGTAGAGCTCGAGGTGCACGTAGCCCGTGATGTTTTGCTGCGAGAAGTTGATGGCGTTCTTGACAAACTCCATCTCGGGCGCAAACCAAAAGCCGTTGTACGCAAACTCGGCAAACTTGGCCGAGAGGCTGTCGCGGAGCTTCATGACCTCACGGTCCATGCACAATCCCTCGAGGTCGAGGTGGGCCTCACGGAGAATGGTGCCACCGGGAGTCTCGTAAACGCCACGCGACTTGATGCCGACGAAGCGGTTCTCGACAATATCGATGCGGCCAATGCCGTGCTTGCCCGCGAGCTTGTTGAGCTCGAGGAAAAGGTCAAGCGCGCCCGTGATCTCGGGCGTCCCAGCCGTGAGGTTGGTCACACCGATCGGCACACCCTTTTCAAAGGTAATGCGAATCTGCTCCGACTCGTTGGGCGCATCCTTGGGGTCGACCGTCATCTTGAACATCGACTTCATAGGCGCGGTCATTGGGTCCTCAAGCATACCGGCCTCGTAGCTCGTGTGGTAGAGGTTCTCGTCCACACTGTACGGCGCCTTGGGCGTGGCATCCACGGGGATGTTCTGCTGGGCGGCATAGTTGAGCAGATCCTGGCGGCCCTTGAACTGCTCAATGAACTCGGCGTCACGCCACGGCGCAATCGTCTTGAGCGTCGCGTCCAGCGCCTGCGCGCAGAGCTCGAATCGCACTTGGTCGTTGCCCTTGCCCGTGGCGCCGTGGGCGACGTACTTGGCGCCTTCGGCCTTGGCGATCTCGACCTGCTTCTTGGCGATCACGGGGCGCGCGAGCGACGTGCCGAGCAGGTACCGCGACTCGTAGATCGCATTGGCCTTGACGGCCTCAAAGATGTACTCTTCGACAAACTCGGCGCGGAGGTCTTCAATGTAGACCTTGGAGGCGCCGAGCATAAGGGCCTTCTCCTTGACCTTGGTGTAGTCCTCACCGTGCTGGCCAACGTTGGCGCAGTAGCAGATGACGTCAAAGCCCTTGTTCACGAGCCACTTGAGGATGATGGACGTGTCGAGGCCGCCGCTGTAGGCCAGCACGACCTTGTCTCCGGGCTTGGCTTGCACGCTCATTTTGGTGTCGTTGTTGGATCTGGGAAATGTGGGCTCTTGGTGGAAGAAGGCGAATTCAGATGTGGGCAACGAGTTGTTGGAAATCCAACACCCAACTTCCAACAGAAGAAAGAAGAGCGAGGGGACGTAGTTTAGTGGAAGCTCGCACTCTTGGTGCGTGCGTCTTGGGATCTATTTTTTTTTCCTTTTCGTAAAGGAAACGATCGAAGCGGCAACATTGGATGCGACCCGTTTTCATGTCGACCCAAACCCATTTTGACTATGAAACCCACCCGTTTGAACGTTCTTGTGGCTCTGGGTGCCTGTGATCTTTGATCTGCGCAATCATTTGCATCGGGATGTCGAAGATTGGCCAATCTGTTCTGGCCCAACATGGCTGCATCCGCCCAAGTGGATGGAGGAGAGCCGCACGTTGGCGCCACCAACTGTTGGTGGTGCCGTCATATCTGGATCACGTGCATGTGACGCGACCACTTCTCTTCAAATCACCTGCCATGGGCCTGTGGTTCGCTGCTCACAAGAATGTTCTTGCTTTCAGAGCAATACAATACGGTAATGGCGGGGCCCATCATCAGTGTGGCGCGAGAAGCCGGGGGAGTTTGGAAAGTGACAAGGCGTGAAGGATGGGGAGGAATGGAAAATGAATCGGCAAATAGAAGCTTGCTGTGCATTTCGTCTCGTTGGGTTTCTCCATGAGTACGACGTAGTGGTCTTGCGGACGGTGGCGTCAAAGCCCACAAGGTGTATACATGGGAATATGGTGGTGCTGTTTACTGCGGCACACCGTGGAAGTAGACGATCGCGCGAATGCACTGTACGCAGACAACAACCCACATCAGTATATCTCCATCCGCACCAATCAAGCAATATGGGACAATGGGAACGTACGTCGCCCGAGTGCATGGCGTGGAACGCGTCGTTGATCTGGGTCAGGTCAAACTTGTGCGTGATGAACTCGTCGACCTTAATCTCCTTGTTGAGGTACTTGGTCACAAGCTCGGGCACGCCATCACGGCTCTTGTAGCCGCCAAACGCGCTGCCAGCCCAGCGACGGCCCGTCACGAGCTGGAACGGACGCGTCGAGATCTCAACACCCGAGGCCGCCACGCCAATGATGCACGATTGGCCCCAGCCCTTGTGGCAGCACTCAATCGCAGCACGCATGGTCGAGGCGAGACCGATGCACTCGAACGTGTAGTCGAGACCGCCAAAGCCGTCCTCCTCGGTCATGTCGATGAGCACCTGCTGGATTGGCTTGTCCTTGAAGTCGTTCGGGTTCACACACTCGGTGGCGCCAAACTCCTTGGCGATCTCGAACTTCTTGGGGTTAATGTCCACGCCAATGATGCGGCGAGCACCCGCAATCTTGGAGCCCATGATGGCAGCGAGACCGACAGCGCCAAGGCCAAAGACAGCGACGGTCGAGTCCTTCTCCACCTTCATGGTGTTCAACGCGGCGCCGAGTCCCGTGGTGATGCCGCAGCCCAGCAAGCAGACCTTGTCGAGCGGCGCCGACTCAGAGATCTTGGCGACTGCGATCTCGGGAAGCACGGTGTACTCCGAGAAGGTCGAAGTTCCCATGAAGTGGAAAAGAGTCTGCAAGGACCATACATACTCTATCAGTAAAAATGAGCTCTCACAAATACCGCCGTCGGAGAAGGAAGACCCAATAATTGAACCCGTGTCCAACTTCAGTCAAACTCCACTTCAAGATCTCCCAACAAGTGTACCCACCTCGCCGTTGCGCTTGCACGTGAAGCGAGACGTGCCATCGGGCATCAATCCCTTGCCCTGCGTCGAACGAATGATCGAGCAGAGGTTCGTCTTGGATGACTTGCTGCATCGTATGATACGAATTGCGCCCATCAGTTTGCATATCCGGAAAAAAAGCAATCGCATGGGACTCACCAGAACTTGCAGTTGCGGCACTGCGGTGTGTAGCATGGCACGACGTGGTCCCCCACCTTGACGCTCGTGACGTTGGGGCCGACGCTCTCGACGATACCAGCGCCTTCGTGGCCCATGATGCACGGAAACAGGCCCTCCGGATCGGCGCCCGAGCGGGTGTACTCATCCGTGTGGCACACGCCGGTCGCGACGATCTTGATGCGCACCTCGCCGTCGCGCGGCGGCCCGACGACGACGTCCTCGATCACGAAGTCCTCTTTCGCGTTCCAGCAGACCGCGGCCTTGCACGTAATGGGCTCGGGGGCGCTCATTATCGCTTCGTTCAGGTGTATGGTGAATAGTGAATACTGTTGTGTGTGGACAGGAGGCAAGCCGAGGGAGGAAGAGGGATTCCCTCCAAACGACGGAAATGATCCTAAAATGATGCAGTAATCCTGATTACTGGAAACAGTACTAAAGCGGCACATCTAAAACCGCTAAATATTGATATGTATGTAATTTGCACAGATGTGCATAGTAGTAGTGATTGTCAGTAAGTAATGATACCCGCCTATGGTGATTTTTGAGCCGCTATTGACTATTGGGGTTCACTACTGTACAAAAACCCCGGAACAGCTCACAACTTCAATCGGTCCTGGGTACCGGTATCGATACCGATATTCGTTCCTCTTGAATGGAAAGAATTTGTAATTACAATAAAAGACCTCCACGCCAGGTGATACTGACACTGTGAACATGTTCAGGGTAGAATATGATCACGCGTTAGAGCGAGCAAGATGTAATGATTGCCAAATGTGATTTTAATTGAGTCTCATGGTGAACGCAGCAGCGATCTCTTCGTTGCGGCTGTGATTGTTGCTTGTTTTGGAGTGTTTTCAAAAATTGATGCATCTTCACGGACTCAGTGATGAACGAACAGGACCAGCACAGTAAGTGTACAGTAGTGTACGTATGCGAACAGCCCAGGCTGGGCCAACCGTTGGCAGTGTCACTCGGACCGCGAAGGATTCCACACGGTGGACAGACGATAACGTAGACGCGACAAAACGAAAAACGCCAAGTTGGCATCCCAAAGCAAACGAAAACAGTGGAAATGCTTGAATACAGTATTGTACACTCACCCAACATCAACCAGCAACCACGACTGATTCTCGCATCATTCTCTCAATCACTTAATACAAAGATCCTTTCGCGACCGTGGAACAAAACAACCCAGCATTGCCTTTTATCGCATTTAACGCGATCTGTGGCACTTGCAAGGCAAGTTCTGCAGTGCAAGTCTGAGTATGAAACGCGTTCTCAGAGATCGTCGACATGGTGTACTGTAGCGAGTGACACGATGTCACACTATTGCTTTGCCACACCATGTGGCACACTCCACAAAAGTATAATCGCCGCGTCACGAGACCCGATTGCTTCCACAAACCCACCTGTCCATCAGGCGTATCATAAAACGTACAATGGGATGTGAGACGATCTTGTGATTTTTGGGCTCTGGGAACGACTCGAGTCCAGTTTCCAGTTATTCGTTCAGTGAGGCCTGACACTGGACGTTCGGAGATACTGTACTCGCTCTCGCCATACTGTAACATAACTCGAGATATCCCCAGCTTGGTGATATATGCCTGGCTTGGACTGCCTGATCGGGCCGTTTGCTGCTGTACAGAAGAGACCATAGTAAGAGCCGCAAAGAGAGTTGATGGCTTGAACAACAACTGATCTTATTCTCAAATAGACGTGGCTGTCTTGCTGATGCTTGCCTGTTTTGGCGTCAAATCGACAATGAGACTATGATATGATGCAGACTCCACGCTTTGGCTGCTGGCAGGATCTTCATGTGTACCCTTGTCATCACTCGGCTCGTCTCTTCATTGCGATTAGGTTTAACTGAAATGTACCGTTTCTGCGCGAGTCGACCACCCCCCACCGCTATTTCTTTCGATCTCGACCGCGTTTCCAAGTTGTGCAAATCTACCGATAATTTACTGTACTTGTACGTACTGTAGTAAATTTGTAAAAGAACAGACTGTAGTAAATTTGTAAAAGAACAGAGCCCTCACAACCTGAAGATAGAGATTCATAAATTACTACAACCAATTGAATGTTGAAACTATTTTTTGTGTGGTGTAGTAATTTAAATCGCTAGTAGTTATTGAGAAAAGGAGGAGACAAAGTTATCATTGATTGCTAAAAAGTGAGGGATAACTGTACGCGTGTACACTCTTCAGTGTTGCCATTCAGTGGACTTCGGCATGATTTAGACAGGACAAGAGGCCATCTGGGGAGCATAACACAGTGTCGGAGCCTTGAATCCAGTCAAGAAATTTCTTGAATTGGCGCCAATATTATAACAGAATCCTTGATGCAGAGTTCACATTCACTAGAAGACCATGCTGGTGTCGCACCTCCAGTAGTACTGAAAAATATGCCACCATTCTCCCACCTGCGCCGAAGCCTCAGTTTTATTTAACATGAGCTCACACACAAGAGCTGAAGAGACTGCGGTGATATCAAGCCGTACAACTGCACCGAACGAAGTGCGGCATGGCGTTTGCTGGTTCGAGTCGACACCAACCTGTACTTCAAATCAGTTTGAGACAAATCAAAGGTGCGTCGACGGTTCCAGGAAGATAATCAATCGATTTTTTTGAGAAGATGCCGAAAATCCATTCATCGCCAGATGGACGTCGCGCCATCTCCTTCCTTTCTCTTCCCTTGCGGGATGAATGATAGTGGATTACGTTTTCGTGTTGCACCCAGTGCTGTACGTATCTCTTGTCTTGGAAGATATTTGTTCCATAAATAAAAAATTTATAGTATTTATGACAACAGTGTTTTTCTAAGCGTGACTGCTACTATACGTATTGAGTGTCTGATCGCCATTTGGTTGGAGGGCGTGGGATGATCCACTGATAAACGAAGCAGCCGCCATCTTCATCTAGGATAATATCTTACACGAGGGAGATGCGATACTTTAACAATGGTAAGAAAACTGTTTTGAACATACCTACAACCTACGGCGTCACCAATTCAAGAGTATGAGTGTGTTGCGCACGATAAGTCGTGGCATCCATCTTCGGTCACGCAAGTTGCAGTCGCAAGTCGCTGGCGGAACTGCTGCGATACACTACGTACGTACCGTACAGAGTACTATACTCTCACCGTCTGGTGGCATCGGCCCGCGTGAGGCATTCGAGGCAACTTCACGACATGTTGCTGCAAACCAGTTGGTTTGAGATTTTTGTGGCTGCGAGGCGCCTGGCTGTGTTGTCGTTGTCCAGCATTGTCAACCCTCGCGCCAAATGTCCCGAGGCAGCCTTTCTGCGCCCACACTTGTTGGCTTGATGAGAATGGTGGAAAGACGCGCAGGTTTTCACAGCTTGCTGCGTGCGCTGCAGCCTGAGTCGAAGGAAAAATGGGGGAGGAAGTGGCAATGAAAGATGGCGGGAGGAGTGACATCTGACAGCCATGGTGAAAGTGTATTGGAACGAAGGCAGGAGGCCGGGTACATACTTGGCCAGCCGATCTGAATCAGTGCAAAGGCTTTGCGAACGACACCCAACCGGGTGGCCGCGGACAAGGGTGAAAAGTTTTGGTCTGTAAAAATCCAGCAAGTTTTCCGGAGCTCACCTGAGAACGATGTTGCTTTTGGACGAACGGCGCGTTTCCCTTTGCAGCTTCTTGGGTGTGCCAGCGCATCGGTCCATCGTTCGTTCATCGGCCCCGTTCTTTTGTTGGTTTCTTGTTTTTCTTTTTTCTTCTCAATTGTGGGGCGTGCGGTGGCGTGCCCATTCTCTCGTCCGCCTACAACCCCCCAACGGGATCCCGTGGCCTGGTCTGTGTTCACCCAAATTCAAGTTCCAAGAAAACGTCATTGCATTGCGATTCGCAGATTCCGGAACAAAAACAAAAAAAAGTGCTGCACACCTCACCTCGGTTCTGCATCCGATCGTCTGAGCCAGAGTACCACACGCGCTTCGCATCACCGCGTGCAAAGAGCGGACGCTGGCGAGGACGCGATTTTCAAGTGCCGAGTGTGTCGAGCGGTTGACGCTTGCTCCCCATCGTGCAGAGGAGAGGAGCAGACGCTTCGCGCATCAAGAGCTGGCGAGGGCATCACCCCACCACCAGCGCTTCGCGTTTCGTTGACTGCACTCACTCTGAGTCTCACCGCCCGTGCCGCAAGCCTCCACCGTTTTCGTTGAGCTCTTGTACACTGGCGTCGTTGCCGATTGGAACTGTTCCAGAACGCGTTGCAGACTTTGGTTCCCCCAGTCGAACCAAAAAAAACAGCAAAGGCATCTGTGTCAACAGGACCTCTGTGTCGGCCGATCCCCGTGAGAGCCCAAGAACCGTTCTGCCTCCCCAATCTTGTTGGGAGAACAAAAAGTCACGACGCCGCGCCCAATGATCATGGCGACGAATCCTCAGTACCCTAACGAGTACGAGTATGCGCCGCCCATGGCGGCGGCCACGACTCCGCCCATGCGCCCAACGTTGGATGTCTACTACCACCACCAGCCGGCCCACATGCCCAGTTACCATCACGCGGCCGTGCCCACGCCGTCGCCGCACCACGGCCACCACCACAGTGGCGCGTCGCTCACGCCGCACGCCTACTACGTGGCGCCGCACCACCAGCACCACGCGCACTACATCCAGCACTACGCGTCGACGCCCTCGGCGCTTTCGTCCTCGGCGTCGCTCAAGCGCAAGATGTCGGGCTCGAGCGTTGTAATGTCGCCCGCCGCCGTGTCGACGCCCGTGAGCCACGCTGGCACGTCGCCCATGGCGATGGCCCACGAGAAGCTCTGCGACGCGTGCCACCACCCGGACCCGATCCTCTTTTCGGCCAAGTGCGGCCACCTCTTCCACTCGCGGTGCGTGAGCGTCTGGCCGCTCCACCAGTGTCCCGTGTGCCGCGTCGAGCTGCCGCAAGTGAGCATTTTGCGGATAGATATGAACGAGCAGATCGAGGCGCGCAGCGGCAAGTGGACCCGCGCGGAAGAGAAGTTCATCGAGATGATCCTCCAGGAGTTTGACCGCAACTGCCTGCCCTTGTCCAACGGCACGCCCGTGCGCTTGGTGCTGGCCAAGCTGCTCAACTGCTCGACCATGCGGCTGTCGAAGAAGTTCCAGAAGAACGCGCTCGGCAAGCGCACGTTCCGCATCCCCAAGCCCGCCAAGGGCATGGTCGCGATGGAGTTCAACCACGACGAGCACGCCATGCGCCAGAAGGAGTTCTCGCGGTTGGAAACCATTTTCCGCCACGAGCTGGTCGAGCAGTTCCGTCGGGAAAACAACACGGACGAAGGCGCGTACGTCGAGACGCTCAACCTGCGCAAGGCCGTCAAGCAGTTCTGGGTCAACAACTTTCTCAAGTTTGCCGTCGTCGTGGGCCAGCCCGTGGAGGGGCTCGATGTCTCGGACGCCAAGAAGAAGAAGCTCGCGCTCCAGATGCTCCGTGACGGCCAGTACGACGCGCTGCTCTCGTGGCACGCGTCGTCGTCGTCCAACTCGTCGCCGAGCGTCGCAACGTCCGTGCCTCGTGTGCCTCGGGATGCCATGCACGCGAACGCTCATCATCAGGTGGCCCACTGGTCGAGCGGGTACGCCAACCCGGCCGTGGATGTGGACTGCCAGCAGGGCCCCATCAAGAAGCAGCGCACGCCCGAGACCGTCGCGCGCCTCCAGCAAATGGGCATTAACAACCCGCCCCATTTCGAGTTGCACCAGCACCAGCAGCACCCTGTCGCGACCTACGACTACAGTCGTGCCGGGTACGCGGCGTCCCAGTACCAGCAGCATGATGGTGGCTACAGCTACACGTCTGCCATGAAGCAAATGCAGGACCGCGGGTCGCTCGACTCGTACGACAGCATGGTGCACTCGCCGCAGCACCAGCACCAGCAGGTGCAGCCGTACCCGGAGCCGGCGTCCGCCCACGAGATGATGGGGCGCCAGGCCGCGACCTCGACGGGTGCCATGTCATACGCGGGCTACCGCACGACCATGACGAGTGCCGCACCGGCGACGTCGCTCACAGATGCGTCGTTCCAGAGCAACACGATGGCGTCGTCCTCGGAGGCGACGTCGGCTGGCCCAGTGGAGGCCCCCACGGGTGCCAACCCGTGGGATGGACTCCTTGAGGAGATCTCGACCGAGCCAGCCCAGCACGTCGTGGATCCGTCTCTCCAGGCGTGGTCCAACCTCAGCATGATGTGAAAAGAACCGTGAATCAGTCTCCGCTGCGATGCCAGCAGCCGAGCCGCATGATTCCTCCCCCCCAGGAGAAGTACGCTGTCCAGGACAGCTCCCCCCGAGTCGCCAAAGGAAGCGCTTTTTTCCCCGTCTGTGTACAAGAGGACCCCAGCGATTGTCCCGACCATTTTGCCGCGTCGATGTCGAGTGTAGTGTGTGTACATTGTGAGCATACCCGAGTTAGTATGAGGGCCGCTCGCCAGCCCCTCCCGAGAGACAAGAGGGGAGGCGGCGCCAGTGGACTGGGCCGGGCGTAGATCGACCGTGCCGATCGATAATTATCTAGGCATATTTAATGACCCAGGCATCATTTTATTTCCACGCGTCCATGTTTCCACCATCTCTCCCCATTTTCTTCCATCATGGACGAGTCGTCCATGGAGCTTCCATGGATGGCGCCCGTCGCCCCCAATCTCATTCGCGCCGACTCTTTCCAACTACCTTCATGCAACATGAAGTGGTTGCATGTTGCTCGAAGGTGACCGGATTCGCCTGACACGCGAGCGGTGGGCAAGGGCTTGCTGGGAAGTCGGAGCAAGATGGCGTTCGCGATGCGGATGCGCGCGGCGCTTGTGTGCCGCCCCGCGGCAGTCTCGCAGCGACGGTCCATGTCGCTGCTGCGCACGATCTTTGGCATTGGCGAGTTTGAAGGCCAACGCAACCAATCGCTGCGCGGCACGACCAACAAGACGCATGCGTACAACCTCGCGCTGCTCGAGGTACTACACCTTCGCTATTGATCGCTATGGAAGGTTATGGAGTGGCGCGACTGACGATGCACGTGCGATAGTATGTGGGGATGAGCGCCCACCCAAAATCACTCCTCGAGAAGGTGCGATGTGTCCGTTGCAGAAGAGATATACGGGCACATCTGATCGTGTGGTGATGGCAGGTACTGGAAGACGACCACGAGTTCCTCATGGGCCACGTGCTTGTCGGTGCAAGCCAGTGCATATCGCCCATGGTCCATCAGGACTCGTTGGATGTGACCGAGACTCTCGAGGTCGCTCGTGCGCTGGCGCAAAAGGACTCGGCCACGCCCAACGAAAAGCTTCACGTCGCGGCGCTGGACGCCATGGTCTACGGCCGGTACCGTGAAGCGGCAGCCATCTACGAGACCATCTTGCTCCACGATCCAACGGATTTGCTCGCCCAGCGATGCGCGTTTGACGTCTACGTCATGATCGGGTACGTCACTAAACTCCCTCCCTCACTATGCGATTGCTAATCTAAAGTCCATTGTCGTAGTGACCACAAGAACGTTCTCTCTACAATCACGAGGCGCCTTCCCTCTTGGTCGCCGAGTGATACTGGTGAGCAGAACCTAGCAAGTGGTACAGTGGCTATGGGTGGCGTGGATTCTAACGGGAACGCCTTTCTCGCTTGGGCCAGGCTTCAGTCTTTTGCTCGGCATGCAAGCGTACGGTCTGCTGGCGAATGGGCGATTGGATGCCTCTGAAATGCTGGCCGAGAAGGCGCTCTCCATGAACGGCAACGACCGGTGGGCATGTACGTTCCAATCGGACCGATCGTATGCAATCTCTTGAGGGAGGTCTCACGAACCCGAATGGCTTGGATCCAGTCCACACGGTGCTCCATGTCCTCGAAGCGCGTGGCAATGCCAACCACGGCGCCAGCTACGCGCTCCAGCACAAGGACGACTTTGACAATGGCGGTCCGCTCGAGAGCCACCTCTACTTCCAGTGGGCACTGTACCTGCTCGACATGGGGCGCTACGATCGCATTGACAAGTTTCTCGAGATTTACATTCTTCCGCGCGCCCAGCAGCAGCGCCACGCCGTGCGCTCGCTCTGCGATGCGACGCAGTTGTTTTGGCGGCTCCACTTTATCGGCGAGGACGTGACGCACCTGCAGCAGCGTCTCTTTGACGAGTGGCAGGCCGTGTCCGTGGATGAGAAGGACGGCCGCGTCGCCCTCACGACCATGAGCAAGCTGCTTCGCTATGTAAGGACTCTGTTAGCAGTTTCTTTGGCTTTGCCAGACTGACACTGTTGTCCTTGGCAGAGTGTGCTCTCGTCGGTGGACGAAGATGCCGCGAACAACACTGGCGACAACATCCCGGACGGTATGGGAAAAGGACACCTTCTCGAAAGCCCCACAGTGGACGACGCACTCATGAGGCGGTGTCTTGTAGATCCACCGGCCGATGTCTTCGAGTTTGAGAAGCACAAGGGGGTGGAGATCATGCCCTTCAGCTTTCCGCGACCAGCGGGTACGAGTCGGAGAGCCCGCTGGGATCCACTCGCAGCGAACTAACTGACTCTTCGGTATGCTAGGTGAACTGCAAGCCACCTATAGCGCCATTTGCCATGGCTTCATGGCGTATTCTCAGGTCAGTGATCGTCTTGCCTGAGTGGCCGACTATGGATACTCAAGGCTGCGTGTTCTCTGTTAGGGTCGCTACCAAGACGCCGTGGACGTGCTACTGCCCGTGCGGGGCAACCTCGACGTGCTCGGCGGCACGAGCGTCAACCACGAGCTCATTGAGCTGCTTCTCGTCGAAAGGTGCGTGAGAAGATACGGCTCTCTGCTTAAAAGATCCACAAGAGGCTGATATGTAGCTTGTGATGGTCACAGTGCCAGCCGGTGTAAGAACCTCCAGCTCGCCAAGCTACTACTCAACGAGCGCGTGAGCGTTCGCCCGCAGAGTGCACAGGCCTGGAACACCTATTCGCGTGTGTCTGCCTCTGCCGGGGACGCCTCGGCAGTGCGCGATGCCCAGAACATGAGCTACGTGCTTGGTCTCGGGCAGGGCGGCAACAAAACCAATTAGATTTGGTGTCGCTTGGGTATTGGAATAGACAGAAAATGCAACCAGTTAGTGACATATGGTGAAATGTAATGTCACTAGAGTGAGATGAGCACTTTCGCGGGAAAGCCAAAGAGCCAAACGACAAAAATGGCGGCAAAGCAAGTGCTCCGCGCGTGCAAGCTCCAGGGGCTCTCGCTCCACCCGGACGCACTGCGCCGCCTCGTGGACGAGCTCACCAAGTGCGTTGTGCGCCTGCCTATCTGGCTATCCCTTTGCGAGAGCTGGGTGTGCAGAACTGACCGAGCTATGTGCGGAATAGTGAGCCGACGCTGGAACTGGACAATGTCATCTACGCGCTCAAGAACAGCATTGACCGCAGCAAGAGTGTGTTGCATTCCACGACAAGTAGCGGTTCCAGTTACTAACCTTTCCACATTGCTTCCTGCGTAGTGACGACGTCGGTCGTGTCGCTCGAGGCGCTCGAGAGTGCGCTCGACACGCTGCTCGCCGTGAACGAAGAGAACCATTTCGAGAGCATCCAGATCTTTGATGCGTTCACGACGCCGCGGCTCCACTACCTTCCACACAGCAGCTCGTACGAACTGAAAGCCGATCGCCATCGCGCCATCCACGCTCCGGCCGAGAGCCGACTCCACTTGCTGCGCGACCGGTACGACCGCAGCCCTCCAGTCGCCAGTGCATTACGCCTCACACTCCTAATCTTTATTGAATGTGCTCAGTTTCGTGTCGGTGGAGACGCGCGTCAAGCGCAACAAGATGTTTGCGCCGCCGGCCATCTCTGTGTCGCATCAGGTGGAACACATCGAGCTCTCGCGGATCGAGTCACTCCTGGGCGTCACGGGCATCCGCCGAGTGATCGGGATGCTGGGCCAAGACGAACGGCGCCGTTACTTTCTAGAGGATCTCACGTCGCGCATTTTCATCGACCTCACAAATGCGGTACGCATTGGCTTCCCCCCACTTGGTGAGTGAGGATTTACTGACTCGTGACCCGCTGTGATGGTATCTTAGGCATACACGAATGGTCTGTTCACGATCAATTGCATTGTCCTGGTTGAGGGAGAAGTGATGGACGACGTCCTCCACGTTCACGTACGTGTTGTACAACTGGGATATCTCAGTATATGAAACTAATGCAATCGCTGTGGCTTGCAGACAATGGGGTTCCCACCGCCAGAGACCAAGATCGAGTCCACCAACATTCTCGGCGGCGTGGACCCACTCGGGGTCGAAGTCTCGGCGCAGCAGCTCGAGCAGATTCGAGAACTTGAGGCCAGTGACCACCACGCGACGTTCATCGTGTTGTCGGACGTCCACTTGGACGACCCGCAGGTCATGGAACATCTCGACCTCCTCTTCCAAGGACTCGAGAGCGTCCAGCCCAGCATGTTTATCCTCATGGGCGATTTCTTGTCGACACCCGTGGGCGCTGGCGCTGGCTCCAACTCTCTCCATGACCTCACGGAATACCTTGACGAGCTCGGGAACCTTATCCTCAAATACCCCAAGCTCGCCGATTTCTCCAAGTTTGTGCTCGTGCCGGGACCCAACGACCCGGGCTCCTCCAAGGCCTTTCCTCGCCACCCGGTATGTTCACCTTTTGCGCCGGCATTTGTATATGATCCGCATCTTCTCACAGCATCATCCCTGCCAGCTCCCTGCTCTCTGCACGCGAGAACTGACGCGCCGTGTGCCCAACCTCACATGCACCACGAACCCTTGTCGGTACGGACCCATAGTGCTCCCCCCAAACAATCTCGTTTCTATAGAGAATTAACCATGAGACTCTCCTTTAGCATCCGCTACTACACGCAGGACATTGTGGTCTTCCGGGATAACCTGCACCACAAAATGCATCGCCATGCGATCCTTCCAGCGCTTGCAGAAGACGTTGAGGAAGATGACGACGCGAGCATGGAGGACACCGACTCGGTCGCTCCGCCATCGACGCGGCCCCACGTCGACATCTCCAAGCACCTCGTGAAGACCATCATCGACCAGGCCCACTTGTGTCCGCTGCCCCTGCTGGTCGCGCCCATCAACTGGGCCTTTGACTCGGCCCTGCAGCTCTTCCCGTTGCCGGACGTGCTGATCCTGGGCGACTCGACCGAGCAGTACCAGCTCGGCTACTCATCGGTCGCTGTCTTCCATCCGGGCCCGTTCCACGTCGACTTTTCCTTTGTGCTGTACCGCCCCAGTACTAACACGACCGAGTTCAGTCGCGTTGAAGTGTAAGACGGAAGTGTAGCCATGTGGGTTCGTAATGGAGACGAAATCTGTTTTTAACGCATAGGCTCCTCCCCACCTTGAAGGAGTGCACCAAAATGGAAACGCGTATGGATCCGACTCGCTGGTAGAAGATGTCTTCCTGGCGTCGTCCGTAGGGCATGGATCCCTGCGCGAGTGAGTCGCGCGACTTTTTGTCGTCGTGGAAGCGCGATCCGACGGCGAGAGACGACGATCTCGTCGTCGCAACCGTGCAGTTCCGATCGGTGGCACGCGTGGCCAAGCGACATGACGCACGCGCCGCGCGTCGGCAAGAGCTCTGCGCGGAAGCCACTGAAGCTCAAGAAAGAGAAGTGTATGGAGGTGTGGTGGTGGATGATGACCATGGGGATGGTGACAGCTTTAGTGCAGAGGAAGAACGCGTTCTCCAACGACTTGAAATCTCCTCGTTCCCGAACGTTCGACCGACTTCTGCGTCTCGCCTGCGGCCTCAGTCTGTGCATGTCTACCGTCGTGTCGAGCCATCGTCTTGCGGTGTCTCCCGCCCGCAATCGGCAAAGACATCGCGCCGAACGAGCGGAGTTTCGCCGTCCAAACCTCCTGATTTTGCGTGGATGCCCACGGCCATCAAGGCCTCCAAGTGGACAGAGATGCTTCAGTCCGGCCCACGGTTCCAGGAGCGAAAATTGCAGCAGTTGGAGGCCGAGACGTACGCGCTGCTGCAGCAGGTGCTGCGAGGTCCTTCGAGTCGCTATCTACGGAGCCATCACACCACTGGTGACGCCAGAGGTCTCCACTCTCTTTCGTCAGCACAAGAGTCTGCGGAGAAAAAGAAGAAATCCCATCATATCAAAAGCAGCCGGGTGACTCGCACTGGGCTGAGCACCGGTGGCGTGGCTGTCGGGAGCGGTCTCCAAGTCGCACGAAACAACACTAAGGTGGCTCCGCGTCCATGGACGACTGCGCACAGATCTCTCCCAGACGGGAAACGCGTGGACTCTGCGCGTGAATCGAGTTGTCTGTCTCGATCTTCTCATAGCGCCAATCGTGGTGGAGCCATCGACCGACGAGCTGTGGTCGAGAAGACAAGAGCACGGACCAAATCCACCGCTCAAGACCGCAAGGCGAACGAGGGATCGATCGAGGGATTCGAAAAGGCAGTAAAGAATCAATACGCCGACGCTGAGATCAGTGCGAACGTCATGCGTGAGGTGGGGCGGCAGAACGCCAGTGTGCACGACAGACACTCAAAGAAAGCGAAGAAGCACATACCGAAGGCAGAACATGACGGTTCACATCTCGTCGCTGAGTGGACGGGGAGCTTGGTTTCGAAGGCGACGGGATCTCTTGATGACGATCACGAGCTATCTACGCCAGCTTTAAGGACCAAAGTCATCGAAATTGGCCGTGATCTCGCCTCCACGGCGAGTGGCGCAAGTGGTTCAACTGGGGATCATGAGGATATTGTCAAGTGTGTGGAAAATGCTATCCTGAAGCGTCTAGCGGTCGATCAAGTGCGGCCCTCGCTCTCATACGAAGTCCCCAACACCAGTTGTCCACGGATACGGACGGAGTGTTTGGAATCTGTCTCCGAGCAAGCCGCTATACAGTCTGAACATGCAGCCGCGCACAAAGTGGAGATGAACGCACGCTGCACGTGCATTCCAGGCCACTTGAACACAGGTGACGTGTCAGTCACGTCTCCAGTCGCTACAAGCCGATTACCTCCGAGTGCGTCTCCAGACAACACGTGCTCTAACGCCGACATTGAGCCCGACGGAATCGGTCTTGGCGACTTGGTTCCACTCTCTGCCTCTTCCTTTCACCAAACAGAGACCAAGCTGTCTTGTAGTGAGACCGTAGATCGAGACGAAGACAAAAGACCTGCACCTTTCGGGGCTATCATCTCAACTACAATGTCAAACCCGAATTACGAAGATCAACTACAGGACGGCGAGCAAGAATGTGGCAGCGCGTGTTCTCACCAAAGTCCAAGTCTCAAAGACATGATCAAAGTTGACGAAGCAACTCAAGGCGGCGTATCTTTACCAATCCCCAGCCTCCTGAGTGACCGCCATGCCTTAGTCAGCGCCGATTTGACACTGTTCAAAACGGAGGTCGCCAGCATGCCTCCAGTGACGGGCAAGAGAAGCGGTCATGTGCCCGATCAACTCGCCACGATCGATTCCGCCGTCTCAACAAATGAGGAGGGAGACAGAGACAAGAGGGATTTTGGGGGCTATACTATTGAACACCGCGATGCGGATTCACCGACAGCTTTCCTTCGTGATGAAGCGTTTCCGGCTGATGACGATCCGTTGTTCCTCGAAGACACGGAGAGCGGAGACTGTGCGATCTGCATTTCCCCACGAATCGAGACGGGCGGCATACTGCAAGGGCAAGGCAGTGTACAGGACAAAAGAACGGAAGGCCCACCCAGGGGACCTCCAGCCAAGCGTACGGCTCACGAAGCCCAGGTTGCAGAGGGTTCTCCACGCGGTGATGCGTCGAAGTCCGTCACCGTCGCACCTGATGCTGCTGCTAACACTATTACGGTGAGGGACTTGCAACCACTCACGATCCTACAGCAAGGCGACGTAGGTGATATCCCCACAAGAGAACCAAGGAGCTCAGCAGATCCTTCGATCCGACGTCATCCGCTGGATCTTGAGGCGAAGATCGACGTCGCCACCTCAAAAGGGAAGCTAGGTGACGAAAGCTTCTTCAACTTGGAGGTAGAGACAGACCAAGAGGATGCCGCTGGTACCCCACCGCAATCAGTACTGGAGCACGAGACGACGCATCGTGTATCCATCAGCCAGTCTCCACGTTGTGATCAGTCGCACAAGTTTGAAGAACAATGGCGAGCAGAGGCAGTGCAGACGACGTGGCAAGTGGTACGAGCAGAACAGCCCCGAGGCTGTGGGTGTCAGCATTCGTCCACAGAGGACCCGTCAGGTATTAAACGAGGCCGAGATTGCGAAGCGCGGAATCTCGTTCCCTTCCAATTCGTTCCAGCCGATTTGCGCTTGCGACTGGGTGAGTGTAAAGACGCATTTGCAGAAGTTGAAGGGTTCCAATCTGAGACGCGAAGCCACGAGGACAGTGCAGCGTTTCAACGTGACGTCGCTGCCGCCCGCATCCAGCAGCAGTACCGGCGTCATGTGGACCGAAGGGAACTGCTGGACCAACTTGCGTTCGTTGTGCGCCAGCACCGACGCGAGTCGCGGAAAAGGAGTCGTCAGCTGAGCCTCGTCAGTAGGGGCCAAGGCGTCATTGAACCAAATTCTGGACCGCACGTTGTGCCTGACGATGCAGTCGTTGCATTGTCGAGCGAGTCGTCCCCGCGGTTGCAATCAAAGGATGTGAGTGCGGAGTGCAAGCATACTTCTAGTGATGCATTACCGCGGAGACGAAGCGACGAAGCGACTGATCCATTGCGAGAAGTTCTTGAAGAAGGCCTGCATGCCGATCAGTCTCCCGTTGCACGGGAGACCAAAACCGGTTCTACTGAAGCGTTAGGTGAGCCGTCCCGCCTGTCGTCAAGCGATCTGTCCACCTCCGACGAAACCAGGACGCCGTGCGGTGTTGGGATTGTCCAAAATGGACCAGTTGACGATGAGCAGATCGCTCAAGTCGGCGCGACGCCAACGGCCCGCGATGCGGCGGCGGCAACGACCACCACCGCCGCCGTCGCCACTTGGGAGAGGTACATGGACGCCGCCATGAGCAAGTCGTTCTACTACAACCCCAAGCACCAGGTCTCGCAGTGGGATCGACCCATTGAGGCTAACAGCGCTGTCGTGGATCGCACCATCGACCAAGCGGTGGTGAGTGAGGTCGAGGATCACCAGGGCCAAGACACTGATGCATCCACTCCGCTTGGGCTCCGCGATCGATGGGAACGGTACATGGACACCGCGACGAACAAGTCGTTCTACTACAACCGCGCCTACCAGTTCTCGCAGTGGGAACGCCCTCGCGACGGGTCGGTGGTCAACACGGTCGTCACACAACAAGACGCACGTGAACATGATTCCCCCGACAGCTTGTATGACAAAGATGGGGAGCACCACACGAAACCAGACGCGGTCGCACGCGAGAGTTCTGGCGGCTGGGACCAGGGTCTCGGCCAGGAGAATGGTGAGATGTTTTACCACCATGTGGACCAAGACGAGTATGGAGAGGTCGCTACTGCAACAGCAGAGCTTCTAAATGGGAGGAGCGAGCAGCGGACGTCTCGCGATGACCACGTCAGCGAGTGGCAGGCGTTCGTTGACGCTGCGAGTAACCAGACGTTCTACTACAACAGGCGTTCGGGCGAGAGCACGTGGGACAAGCCGCTGGTCTTTGTCCAGCCGTCCCTTGCTGAGAATACGGCAGGTGACAGGAACCACCACGATGCAGAGACCAAGCAGCCGTCCTCGATCAATCTGGTGACGGAGGAGTCGCAAGAAGTCTCCACTTGGGATAGCCCCATGGACTCGGACCACGGCCATCCTGATTTATCGCGCGTCCAGCAGAAGAACGAGCCGCCAGTCGCGACGATCACAGAGGGAGATGCAGGCAGCCCGAGCAGTCCCGTGGATGGAGACGACGACTACGTCATCAGCATCCACGACGACGAAGACGCAACGAAGTGGTTGACAACGTAATATCACGACGGGACTATATCATGGGAGATGGAGGGGGATCTACTGGAAATAAGAGATCCATGAACCCCTGCAAACAGCGGGAAGCAAAGTCACGCCCCAAGTCACAACCGGGGCATCTGCGGCTTCGTGAGGAATTTCCATAGATAAGTACACATGTACTTATTCCCCCCGTTAAGTTAACGAGAGTAAGCGTCGTCAGTACATGTGCACAAAATAGTCCAGTTTATGAAAAATATAAGTACAT
>JAADXL010000564.1:0-22194 GCA_023337755.1 Pythium aristosporum | reverse complement strand
TGTCAGATGTTCACAGCGTGAGGAGGGAAAGGCGATGGATATGTTTGTTCTGCAAATGTTCAATGGGTTAAGCATCAGTTCAATCCTGCTGCTGATTGCATTGGGACTCGCGGTTACATTTGGGCTGATGAATGTCATTAACATGGCTCATGGTGAATTGATCATGATTGGTGCCTATGCCACATATGTGACGCAGAACCTGTTTATTTCTTATGCTCCGCCAGCATGGTTCGATGTTTACTTTATCGTGGCTCTGCCTATCGCCTTTGGTGTGGCGGCTCTTATAGGCTGGTTGCTGGAAGTGGTGCTGATCAGGCATCTATATGGGAGGCCGCTCGACAGTCTGCTTGCTACGTGGGGTGTGGGCATGATGCTGCAACAACTGGCTCGAACCATATTTGGGGCGCCAAATGTAGGTGTGTCCAGTCCAACTTGGCTTAACGGAGGTCTGACCATTGCGGACGGCATTGTGTTTCCGTATAAACGGATTTTCATTATTGGGCTGGTTGCGATTGTGTTACTGTGCATGTATTTGTACATCTATCGGACTTCTTCCGGGAGACGGATGAGGGCTGTAATGCAGAATCGGAGTATGGCGGGCTGTCTCGGGATTTCCACCAGACGGGTGGATGGCATGACCTTTGCGATTGGTTCGGGCATTGCGGGAATCGCCGGATGTGCATTGACGCTGATTGGCCCGATTGGCCCTTCGCTGGGTACGTATTATATTGTGGATGCATTCATGGTGGTTGTGCTGGGCGGTGTCGGGAAACTGGTGGGAACCGTATGCGGTGCACTCGGAATTGGCATGTTCAATACGTTATTCGAAACATATACCTCTGCCTCCATCGGCAAGGTATTGGTATTTGTCTGTATCGTGGCATTTCTGCAATGGAAGCCGAGCGGGCTCGTTGCCATGCGGACTCGGAGTCTGGATTAATGCGAAAAAGGGGGTTATATGATGTCTGCACTTCTCAAGACGGGTAGTCTGAAAATGAAGATCATCTGGGCGATTGTCCTGATCATGATGTGTCTTGCTCCGCTCATCTCCACGGAATTCCGGCTTAGTCTGTTGGCAAAATTTCTGGCCCTGGCCATTCTGGCAATCGGTCTGGATCTGATCTGGGGATATGGAGGCGTACTTAGTCTGGGACATGGCGTATTCTTCGGGCTGGGTGGTTACGCCATGGCGATGTATCTGAAGCTGCAGGCCAGCGGTACAGCTCTTCCTGACTTCATGGGATGGAGTGGCCTGAGTGGTCTGCCGTGGTTCTGGGAACCGTTCAGGTCGTTCCCGGTGGCGCTATTACTGGGTATAGCCCTTCCGGCATTACTGGCCTTTGCTCTGGGGTGGTTTACGTTCCGTAACCGGATTACCGGCGTTTATTTTACGATCCTGACGCAAGCGCTTGTCCTCATTACCGTGACGTTGTTTGTTGGTAAACAGGAATGGACGGGAGGGACTAATGGCATTACAGGATATAACGCGATCTTTGGTTTTACCCTTCATTCGGCAGGGACAACGATCGCTCTCTACTATATAACACTTGTCGTCCTGGTGCTCGCTTATATGCTTTGTCGCCGGATCGTGAACAGCAGGTTCGGTCAGGTGCTTGAAGCTGCCCGGGACGGGGAGAATCGGGTTCGCTTTCTTGGATATGATCCGGCAGGGTTTAAAACGCTGACCTTTGCCCTTTCCGGAGCGCTGGCGGGAATTGCCGGCATGTTGTTTGTACTTCAGGTGGGTATCATCTCGCCTTCCATGATGGGAATCGTGCCTTCCATCGAAATGGTGTTATGGGTTGCGCTCGGCGGACGTGGAACCCTGATTGGTGCGGTGATCGGAGCTGTGGTGCTGAATGCAGCCAAAACGGGCATCAGTGAGGCTTACCCGGAAGGGTGGTTATTTGTCATCGGAGGACTATTTGTAACGGTGGTCTTATTTATGCCGAATGGGCTGGTTGGTGTATACCGTCATGTGGTTCGTTTGCTGAAACGGAGAGGAGAGGTTGTACATGTTCCAGTCAGTCAGGAAAAACCAAAAGTCTACTGAGGCCCCGGTGGTCCTGGTCGCCGAAGAAATCACGGTGGCGTTTGGAGGTTTTGTTGCGGTCAAAGGCATGAATCTGAAGCTGTATGAACATGACCTGCATTTTCTGATCGGCCCCAATGGAGCGGGGAAAACCACGATGCTGGATGTCATATGTGGCAAAACCAAGCCTTTGTCCGGTACGGTGAAGATGGCTGATGGTACGGATCTAACACGTCTGAAGGAGCATCAGATTGTTCGGAAAGGGGTAGGGCGCAAATTCCAGGCTCCATCGATTTTTGCTGGTCTGACCGTGCAGGAGAACCTGACGCTGGCTGCGGAGACTCGTCGTGCTCCTTTACAGGCTCTAGGTATTCAGCGGTATGCGAAAATAAGTCCGGCAATGGAGCAAATTACGCTCCAGATTGGTCTGCAGGACCGTGTGGACGCACGTGCAGGGGCGCTATCGCATGGGGAAAAGCAGTGGCTCGAGATTGGCATGCTGCTGCTGCAGGAGCCCCGTGTATTGCTGCTGGATGAACCGGCGGCGGGCATGACAGATGAAGAAACACATAAGACGGGCCGATTGTTGCAGGAGATTGCCCGTGAACGGTCTGTTGTGGTGGTGGAGCATGATATGGAGTTTGTTCGCGAGTATGCAGCCAAAGTGACAGTTATGCATGAAGGCAAGCTGCTAAAGGAAGGTACGATGGCGGAAGTGCAGGAAGATCCAAGAGTGGCGGAAGTATACCTGGGCAAAAGGAGAGATGACCATGCTGTCGCTGCAACGAATTGAGTCTGGCTATGGGGAAAGCAATGTGCTGCGGGGCGTGAATCTGGATGTTCAGCCGGGGCAGGTGGTGTGTCTGATGGGTCGCAATGGCGTCGGGAAAACAACCCTGATGAAAACCTTGATGGGACTACTTAAAACACGCAAGGGAAGTATTCAGTGGAAAGGTCAGGAAATATCCGCCCATGACCCGGCCAAACGGGCCAGGGCAGGGATTGGATATGTGCCGCAAGGGCGGGAAATCTTCCCGCAGCTTACGGTTAAAGAGAATCTGTTGTTGGGGCTGGAGACAAGTTCTCGGGGCGTAAAGACGTTCCCGGAGGATGTGCTGGCGATGTTTCCGGTGCTTGCCACGATGTATGGACGGCAGGGTGGTGATCTGAGTGGTGGGCAGCAACAGCAGCTGGCATTTGCCCGCGCGTTGGCTTCCCTGCCCGGATTGCTGCTTCTGGATGAGCCGACAGAAGGCATCCAGCCTTCCATCGTAGAGGATATCCGGCAGGTCATTTTGCAAATTAAGTCAAAGGGTGAGATCTCCATTTTGCTGGTGGAGCAAAGTATTGAATTTGTACGTGGTGCTGCGGATTATATCTATGTGATGGACAAAGGGGCAATTGCTCTACAAGGCATACCACAGGAACTCGATATGTCGCAGTTTGAGCACCATCTGTCTGTGTAGATGAAGTGTACGGTTTTGGGGCAAATTCAGGAGCGCTTGTCCAAAATATTGGAGTACTTCGGATATAGACGACGGATGCAATCCGGGCAGATATCATGGGTGAATTCGGCATGGGTATGTTTTTCCAGATAACTCTCAACAGAGTTCCAGGCGTCATGTTCATCCTTGATTTGTTTGCAGACAGCACAAATGGGGAGCAGTCCACGCAATGTGCGTACTTCGGACAGGGCCTTCTTCAGTTGCTGTTCTGTCTGTTTCTGTTCGGTGACATCCGTGTGTGCAATTAGTGCAAGATCAGACAGCAGGGATGGATCGGCCTGAATTAACGGGGTAAGTTCCAGACGGAACCAACGCTGCTCCCTGTGGACAGTTTGAATGGTGATTTCGTATGTATAACTGTCATTAAAAGGTGTGGTGATGTTTTTCAACTCCTGAACAATCTTCGCATTCTTGGTTTTCTCCTCGCGTGATGTCAACGCCTCCATAAGATGAAGGTAATGGGACGCTTCGGATGTTCTAGAGGTGTCTGATACGTCCGGCTTGGGGTGCAGCTGCCCGAGTCCGCATTGCCAAGCGGTGTTACAGCTTCGGATGATCCAGTTGTGGTCAACGATGATGAGCTGGTGATGCATGGACTGGAACGATAATCTCTCCGGATCGGATATTAAGTATCTCATGAAATGAGGTCCTCCTTGGCAGAAATCTTATCTTAATTCATCTGGAATTTCCAGAATGTCTGCGACCTGGTTCCTGAACCGGGTTGCTTTGCGTGTACCATGAATAAGATTGGACAGACGGTATGGCGGAATGCCGTGCTGTTCGCAAAATGTCTTCTGGTCGACCTGGAGTTCGGTTAGCCGTCGTTTAATGGCCCAGCCGAATGGAGTCACAGGTTTCTTTTTGTTCAAAAGGGTTCACCCCTCAGTTAGAATGTAGTATTCAGCCGGTCATTCTTGATGTAAAATATATGTATATGCGAGCTGTATAGTTCATTATATACGCATTTGCGTCATCTAACAATTAAAAAAGACGGAAATAAGTGTATTTTAATATGTTAAATGGCGTAAATGCGTTAAATAGGCAGGGTGAATCACATAAAAAACACGCCAGCAAGGAGGTTGCGGCGTGTTTTTTATGTCTTACTGTAGTGGAGAGGTTGTGTTTGAGGGGAGCGGGGTGGAGATCAGGCTCTATATGCATGAAGTCCGGCTCCAAGCATGTGGAAGCTAGGGAACAACGTTTTCATGGACGTTGAGGTTGGTTGTACCAGTCCATCCGTAGCGGAGGTGCTGACGGTATGCCATTCATGCTCCAGGTCTGCGGCCAGGCGAACCAACAGGTCCTGGGTTGTATCCGTATTGAGGGGAATAACTTTGGAGGCTTCGGTTATGCAGGCACTCATGGCTGAATGCAGATAACCAAGGACCGCCTCCTCGACAGGGATTTCGAGGTGGTGGTTTATCCAGGCGTGAACAGTGGGGAGGCAGCCAACGGATTCATACTTAGCCAGGATATGTTCAAGCTCGCTATAATCAATCCAGGGGTGGAGTGCACGAGCCAGCTTGATCAATCGTTTGCCCATGGTGGAGGCTTGCTCCCTGAGGTTGGCGGGGGTACGCTGCACATGGATGAGCTTGTCGATCAGGGCAGTGCGCCATGTGTCATTATGATCTGCGGCAGTGTATATGCCTCTGATCGCCATGCCTTCAAGACGAACGATACTGGGGTGCAACTGACAACGCATGAACGATTCCAAATCTTCAGCATTACGAATGGTGCCTTCGGCAATGTGGATATCCATGCCGAAGGAATGGGTGAACCCTCCGACTTGGATAGAGGAATCAAGCAGTTTGACATAATCGAGCAGCTTATTCCCGCGGTTCACGATCTTCGCCTCCTATGTTCGTAGAATGTTAATTTAAATAACATTTAACTCCTTTTTGATTCATCTTATGTTTAAAAATCCGAATTATATGATATATATATTCACATAAATATCCGCTTTTTGTCAATGGTTTCTTGAGAAATCGTGATAAAAATCTAGTTAGTGTTATTTTATATAACTTTATATGTAATTTTTTTTGGGAGAATTGCTGTGAAAGGTGATCATAATAAAGGAATAAATACGAACAGCCTAATCCCTTATAAACGAAATCAATTTTAATAATATGTAGTTCATAGGATAAAATGAGGAGAAGATACGATTTATGGGAGAAAAAGCGAAGTTGAAATGACTTATTAAAAAATGCTTTACTTTTAAATATGAACCGGGTATAATCAATTCTGTTGCCGATTATTTACGACATGCGGTCGTGGTGGAATGGCAGACACGCTATCTTGAGGGGGTAGTGGGCGTATGCCCGTGGAGGTTCGAGTCCTCTCGACCGCATCATAAGAACGATTAAGAAGAAGCTTCCCGTACGGGGAGCTTCTTTTTTTTGTTTTTTTACAGTACAAATGGGTCAGACAAAAAAGGTCATCCGTTTACCCAGATTGGTGTTCACGCTGTCTGTTGGGTTCGGATGACCTTTAGATGTTATATAAGCAATTCTTTGATGTCTGCTTCAATTTTATCAGGTGTTGTTTTGGGAGCATACCGTTTCAGAACACGTCCGTTCTGATCCACAAGGAATTTGGTAAAGTTCCATTTGATTGCTTTGGAGCCGAGTACGCCCGGTGCTTCTTTGGTAAGATGCTGGAAGAGGGGATGAGCGCTTGAACCGTTCACATCGATTTTCTCAAACATCGGGAAGCTGACACCATAGTTCATCTGGCAGAACTCGGCAATATCATCAGAAGAACCTTTTTCCTGTGCAAACTGGTTGCTTGGGAAACCGAGAACTTCAAATGGGGAATCTTTAAACTTGTCCTGAAGCTCTTGCAGACCTTTGAATTGGGGTGTGAGGCCACATTGACTTGCTGTATTCACGATAAGCAGGACTTTGTCGCGATAGTTGGACATTTCAACTTCCTGGCCGCGAAGGGTGTTTACTTTGTAGTCGTAGACTGACATGAAAATCGCCTCCATTTCATATTCTTCTATCCTTTATTATATTGATTGCAATTAAATATTGCAAAATTAATATTGTTTTTTTGACTCCATTTAAACCTCGCGTGTATGATCTGTGAATGAATTACTACCCGAATTTTGCTAAAGAGAGAATTAGAGAGCTTTGAAGAGATGGATGGAGAATGGATGTGTTGTAAGCGCTGTTATTGATGTGAAATGGCAAAAATCCGTCGATTCGGTGATCTGAGCAGACTTTACACCGATAGGGCACGGGTGTATGATTCATATCGTAATTCCAATTAAATTAAATTTTACATGAAAAACGAAACAAACGATAATATCGCTCTGATTATTGATCATAAAGGAACGATGTTTTAATCGCTGAGTTTCCATTCATTCATGGGTGGGAAACGGGGGAACCAACAGGATGAACTGTCTAGGACAGTAGGCATCCATGGGGTGAATTTTCCGGTGACAGCCGGAAATAGGGCGACTCTCGCGCCCGAATCCGTCAGCTAACCTCGTAAGCGTTAAAGGGAGAGGCAACAAGCCGTACGCTGGTTCATAGTGTCTTTTTGCTATGGATTATTGAAGAAGCGTCCGGGAGGCCTTGGTCCCCCACGCTTCTTTTTTGTTGTCTTTTCACGCCAAGGGAGGAACGTATGATGGATAAAGAGATGATCTTAGTGACTGCTCCAAATGAAGCAGGACGTAAATTTATCAAATTGCTAATGTACAAAAAAATGCCGTTTGCCGTTCTGACCAACAGTGCAGGTGAAGAGCGCAGGCTCCGGAGAATCGGTGTGGAGCATGTCATTCGCATGAACACGGCTGCAGCTCAGAAATGGTTTTTGCCGCAAGGCAGTGTCGGCAACGTTTTTATTTTTGAAAATAGCCTAAACCTGACCTGTCGATATTTGCAGATCTGCCGCTCCTGGACATCCAAGTCCCTGTGTGTCATTACAGAACAGAGCCATCCCAAAGGGATCTATCGGGGGATGGGAGCAGACCGAATTGTGTACTCCTTAAATGGGGAAGTTGGGTTTCTGCTTAATGGGTAGTATTTAGTTCCATACCTGTGATTGATCCGGTGTCAGCTGCCTGTTATAATTGAAATCATAAATAAACGGAATCTTGAGGAGACTCATGCATGATGGTGGGTCTTCTTTTTTATGGTTTGGGAACTGGGGATATGAATTTCCTGTGGGTAACAAGGAGGAGTAGGCGTGCCGGATGTACGTGGGATACAATGGTTGTTCTTTGATGTAGGGGATACGCTCGTGGACGAATGGGAGCCGGTGGATGATATTATCGGTCAGTTCGTTCGTGAGGCTTGTGCGCTTGGATATCAGGTGGAGATGCAGACGGTGCGAGATATATTTGCCGCCTCTTACCGAAATTACGAGCAATGGCCGATGAAATTGGCTATTCGTACCCTTATCAGCGATGAGGGGCACCGGGAACAGATACAGGAGAAGCTGAAGTTCCGCAAAGAGCTTGAGCACCCCTTCGCGTCAGCCGATTCTGTTCTCCAGACTTTGTCGCAGCACTATAAGATTGGCATCATTGCCAATCAGAGCCCGGGGACGGAAAATCGGCTGGTGAGTTACGGATTGCGCAAGTATGTGGATGTGCTGGCCTGTTCGGCAGAAGAAGGAGTGTCCAAGCCTGATCCTGAATTGTATGCTGTGGCTCTGAAACAGGCAGGGTGTAAACCCGAAGAAGCGGTTATGATTGGAGATCGGATTGATAATGATATTATTCCGGCCAAGAAGCTGGGCATGCATACGATCCGAATTCTACAGGGTTATGGCAGATTTCAGCCGGAGCTTGCAGATGCAGAGGGTCCTGACTGGACTATTGGATCACTGGAGGAACTTCTTCCGTTGTTGTTGGTCACTCCAAAATTAGACAATTAAACTAAAGTGCTATGAGATCTAATCGATATGGATTACGCTGGAAAAATCATTCAAAAGGCTGATCGACTCAAGAGAACCATTACTTGAGCCAATCAGCCTTTTTGAGTTATGCAAAATACTGCGTAGTTGCTGCTAACCTAGAACAATAGAATGGTCTGAATGATCAGATACACATTCAGGACAACGATAACTCCGGCAATGATCCAGGAGATGATTTTGAGCCATAACTTGTTGGCAAATGCACCCATGCTTTTTTTGTCACTCGTAAACATCACCAGCGGAATGACGGCAAAGGGTAGCTGCAGCGACAGCACAACCTGGCTCAGGATCAATAGTTCCTCAGTTCCACGCTCTCCTGCAATGGCTGTAACGATTACAGCCGGGATGATGGCGATCAGACGTGTGACCAGACGACGAAGCCATGCCGGAATACGAATGTTCAGGAAGCCTTCCATTACAATCTGTCCAGACAGCGTGCCGGTGAGTGTTGAGTTCTGGCCTGAAGCCAGCAGAGCCACACCGAACAGGATGCTTGCAATGGTGGTACCCAGCAGAGGTGTCAACAGATGGTATGCATCTGTAATTTCCGCAACCTGGGTCATGCCTGCACTATGAAACACGGCAGCAGATACAATCAGGATAGCCGCATTAATGAACAAGGCCAATGTTAAAGCGATGGTGGAATCCATGGTGGAATACCGAATAGCTTCTTTTTTACCCTGAGGTGTCTGTTCAATCTGACGGGTCTGCACGATGGAAGAATGCAGATACAGGTTATGGGGCATCACGGTTGCGCCAATAATTCCGATGGCGATGTAGAGCATGGCTGGATTTTGCAAAATCTCGGCACTGGGTACAAAACCATGCATGACGCCGCCCATATCCGGTTTGGCGAGAAATAGGTCAATACCGAAGCAGAGGGCGATGGTAGCCATCAGCACAATGACGAGGGATTCCAGTGCACGGAAGCCTTTATTTTGCAGCAGAAGAATGACCAGTACATCAACTGCGGTAATAATGACGCCATATAACATGGGAATGTTAAAGAGCAATTTGAGCGCGATGGCCGAACCAATGACTTCGGCAAGGTCGGTGGCTGCAATCGCAAGCTCACACAAAATCCATAACATCATCACGACAGGCATACTGAACCGTTCACGGCAGGCTTGAGCCAGATCCCTCCCCGTAACGATCCCAAGTTTGCCAGCAAGTGACTGCAACACAACAGCCATCAGGTTCGAGATCAGGATAACGGACAATAAGGTATAGCCAAACTGTGAACCACCCGCAATATCAGTTGCCCAGTTTCCGGGGTCCATATAACCAACGGCAACCAGGTAACCTGGGCCAACAAAAGCAAGAAACTTTTTCCACCAAGCAGCATTCTGAGGTACCTTCATTGAGCTGTGGGCTTCCCCGAGAGAAGGGGCCATTCCCGCAGCCAATGGCTCATTGGAAGGAGTGTTGAATGGATTTTTTTTACTCATATTATAATCACCTGACTTTGAAGTATTGATATTCTATATGAAGAGGAACGGTGTCATTCCTTTGATTAAATGTGAACAATGAATCCAAATTCAAAACCGTAATTAAACTACTCTCGATATGTCCAAACGTTTATGTCGATACTTACATTGTACTCCTTCAATTATTTTTGTCTAGTGCAACTTTTGTGTATATGGACAAAATTTAGTGAAGAGTGATTTGTGCCTTAGTATAGTACCCAACCTTGGATAAATTACCTATGGCATCGTACATGCATGAAAACGATAAAGATGTAAAAGCTGAATAAGGATTAAAATACGTTTCAAAATGAGCCAGAAGTTTAAATTGAATTGTAGGCAACAAAAAACTTAAAGGTGAAGGAGAGATTCTTAATGGAAGCTTTATATACAGCAACAGCGACAGTTAAAGGTGGACGTACGGGTTCGGTGGCTTCTTCGGATGGTGTGCTCAAGCATGATCTGAAAATGCCTAAAGAACTGGGAGGTCCGGGCGGTGAAGGAACCAACCCTGAGCAACTTTTTGCAGCAGGATACGGTGCTTGTTATGAAAGTGCTCTTGCCAATGTGGCGCGTAAAGCGGGCGTAAAATTGGAGAACGTGGTGGTAACAAGTAATGTATCCATCGGCAAAGATCCTGCGGATGACGGTTTCCAGTTGTCGGTACGCCTGGATGTGAGCATGCCTGGTGTAGACCACAGTCAAGCTGAAGATCTGGCGCGCAAGGCACATGATTTCTGTCCTTACTCCAAAGCAACACGCGGCAACATTGATGTCGTATTAAACGTGGTTTAAGAACTGCCTCCCAAACAAGTAGTAACGGGGAATATATAGAGCAGGGTATCTTTGATGCCTGATGTTCGCGTACAGAGCCCTGCTGGTAATCGGCAGGGTTTTGTGTTTTATAATACAGTTGTGATGCAGGAGATTGCATGTTGAACAGCGTACTATTTTACATAATCTACTCTTGCTTGATGTCATACATTCGAATAAGGGGGAACGACAATGAGTATTGAAGAGATGATCGAGCGGCGATTTGTGTGTACCAAATGCAGGGGGACGGATTGTAATATTAAGGAAGTATCCATGTCGGGGGCTGGTCTTAGCAAAATGTTTGATATTCAGCATAATCATTATCTCTTCGTCGCCTGTTCTTCCTGTGGGTATGTTGAAGTGTTCGATCCCGATGTCTTAAAAGGTAAAAAACAAGGGCAAGTAGGGACAATTTTGGATATTCTGTTTGGCGGCTAGACATGCGTGAGTTGACATCGAACTGAATTTTCTTTAATATGACTTAGTACTGAGAAGTGTCATTGCATGAACCAAATTTGAATTAACAGGTGATATCCATGTCTTATAGACCAAGTATTGCGAAATTGCAAGTAGCCAGCAAAAACGAAAAAGACGGATTGTATGAATTTACCATGAAATTGGTAGATGGCACACAGTGCCGTGTATTCTACTCCAAATCTCCGGATTGGAAAATGACTGCGATCAGCCGTCTGCAGAAAACGCCTTGTCCAGTATGTCGCAAAGATTTCATTTGCAAATGTATGGACCAATGGGCAAATGACCTGCATCAACAAATGATTGACGACCAATGGATGGAAAAGGCAATTGCTGAGTAATTGCCAAGACAGATACGAGCGTGGGCACAGAGCCTGCGCTCTTTTTCTTTTTCCCTTTGCCCATGAATAATATGTGAAAAAGCGTCCGATATGGCTCAAAACGGGTAAGTTACTCCAAGAGCACAATAATGAGGAGGCCACGATTATGACATCAAATCAAACGGATCAGCATCAGGGACACCCCATTGTGCTTGTGGATGGAGTCTGTCATTTCTGTCAAGGATTAACCAAGTGGATTATCAAGCGTGACCCTGAGGGGAAATATCATTTTGCATCACTTCAATCGGATGTAGCGAAAGCGTTGCTGGAAAAAGGAAATCTGTCCTCAGACAGCATGGATACTTTTGTACTCATTGAGAATGGAAATTATTACACGCGTTCAACTGCGGCGCTACGACTGGCCAAAGGACTGAAATTCCCTTATCCATTATTGTATGGATTGATTATCGTACCGAAATTTATTCGTAATGCCATATACAATATGGTAGCTCGCAACCGATATCGCTGGTTCGGTAAAGATGAAGCGTGCATGTTGCCTACACCTGAAATTAAGGATCGATTCCTTTGAAAAGTTGAAGTGTGACATATTGTATCGATGGCGATTGATTAATAACGGAAATAATTGGGTAATGACTACGGATCAACTCTATTTTGGGAGGCAAATAACTTGAAGAAGTGGACTACGTTAATTATTGGGGCATTATTAGCAGTAAGCATGACAGCTTGTGGTAGCGATGCGGATAACAGTACAGCAACATCGCCGGCTGTCAACGAAACGTCGAACGAGGGCAATACAACTGCAGAGCAGGAGACAAAGATCCCTACATTGGACGAGTTGATTGAGAAAACGAATGCTGCGACCAAAGACATGAAAAGCTTCTCTACTGAAGCCAATATTGATCAAAATTTGAAACTGGATGCTGGGGAACAGTCCCAGGATCAACAGGTGAAAACATCGCTGAAGATGGATATCATCAAAGATCCGATGATGATTTATCAGGAGATGAAAATGGAAATGTCAGGACAGGAAGCGCAGAACGTGAAGCAATATATCACTTCGGACAACATTTATTCGCAGGTGGGAGACCAATGGGTCAAAATTCCTGACGATCAAACGAAACCACTGATTGAGCAGATGCAGGCAAGCATGAATCCGGAAGGTGAACTGGAGCAATTCAAAAAGATTGCCGAAGATACCAAAATTACGGAAGAAGGAGACAACTACGTCATTAACGCTGACGTATCGGGTGATAACGTGAAGGAATTGGCCAAAGCGGTAATGGAGCAAAACGGATCGAATGCCCAAACTCAAGCGATGCTTGATCAAATGAATATTACCAGCATGAAAATGAAATATATGATTAACAAAGAAACCTACCTGCCTGCAAGTACGGATGTAAACATGGTGATGGAGATGGAGCAGGAGGGACAGAAAGTCTCGATGGACATGAAAATGACCAGCACATTCTCCAACCATAACGGCGTGGAAGAGATCAAGATTCCACAAGAAGCTTTGGATAGTGCCAAATAAGAAGCGCAAGGATAAGCGGGCGTGATTCTCTCTGATGAGAAGTTAACCTGGTTAAAGCTAACATGATATGGATGTATGATGTGGATAATCTGGAGAAGGCACTTCTGAATGAATTTGTGTGAACTGACAGGTTCACTGGATTCAATCAGGGGTGTTTTTCTTTTTTGCATGCGTTGTGGTCAGAGTCCAAGGTGTTATAGTATAGTCGTGTAAGCGATTAAATTTAGAGTTGATGGGAAGTTGAAGGAAGGCTATTTCAGGCAGGAGGTCAAAGAAATGATTGAATATGCACATATACACCATGTGAGTCTGGCTGTACGTGATTTGGAGGTTGCGAAGAAATTCTATTCCGGTTTGCTGCGTATGCAGGAGATTGAACGTCCGCCTTTCAACTCCACAGGCACATGGTATTCCATTGGTAGTCAACAGCTTCATCTGTTACAGCACCCGCAGGGACATACGCTTCGTGAGGCTGGCATCGATACAACAGATGGACATTTTGCGATCTGGGTGAAGAGTTACAAGGAAACTTTGGCCTGGCTGGAGCAGCAGGGAATTGAATATGAGGCAAGACCAGATAGTGTTGCCGGGTTCGCACAGATTTTTGTGCTTGACCCGGATCGTAATATTATTGAGTTTGATGCGCCTTATCATTCTTGAGTGTTCTGCATTTTTGAATAAATCCCTTGCTCCTCCAGAAATTGTATGCTATATTATCCATACATTCATAGCACGTGACGGAAGCACCGTCCATACACTGCATATTCTTGCGGTTATTGGACGGTGCTTTTTTGTGCTTTTTTTGCAGGGAGGGAAGGAGAATTGATTGTTCTAAAGGCAGTGCTGGCTTCCAAAGACAAAGAATATATCAGCGCCTGGCTTGATTTTGTACAAGGTAGCCCGTCCGGCTCCAGTATACGTTTTACGGCCTTTTCACAATGGGAACCGTTCAGGGATCACATGAATGAACAGGAAGGCAGGGAACTGCCGGATCTGGTGATTGCGGAACCGGAATTTCTAAACAATTGGCTGAGTAACGGTGGCGAAACCTCGGGTATTCCATGGCTGATGCTTAGTGAAGGATTAGATGAAGTGGATGAGGATAAACGGCTGATGAAATATCAACCTTTGCCTACACTGATGGACGCTGTTCTCAACGCTTGTCGGCAGCCACGTCGGAAGAAGGTTCATCGTCCAGGACAAGAGACATTATCCATTGGAGTTGTATCAGCATCGGGTGGGAGTGGGAAGACTGCGGTGGCGATGCATATGGCGAAGCAACTGGGGATTGCGGGATATGCTGTGCTGTATCTCAATCTGGAGACGCTGGATAGCTCAACGCCGTTTCTGGAGAAGGGCCTGTCTAGAAGTGGACAGCGTATACCAGATGCAGAAACGGGGCTGTCACGGTTGCTTTACGATTTGAAGGCAGGCAGGAAGGAATCAGGCAAGCAGGGACAAGTGCCGTCTTCATCCAAAGGGGTTGACGGATACGTGCTTCGTCACGAAGCGCTGAAGTCGGATGTATTCTGGCCGCTATCCAATCGGAAGGAACTGCTGCAAATGTCCCGTGAGGATACCAAGAGCCTGATCCGATATTTGGCGGACTGCGGGCAATATGATGTGCTCATTCTCGATGGGGACTCAGGTTGGGATGGACGCAGTGAGGGGATTTTCGATGCTGCAGATGTGTTCGTGTGGCTGGTTGAGGATGACATCTCTTCCATGCACCGCTGGGGTCAATGGATGCAGTATATGGAGCGTACCAAGCCAGAACTGCTTGAAAGTGTACTGGACCGTGCACGATTCACTGTCAACAAGTATCGGGACAGTGTCATTAATGTCCTGCCAAGACCCGACCTGCACCTGGATGCTGTACTGCCATATATCCCTTCCTGGAAGCAGCTCAGTCAGGAGGAAGTGATGCTCAGCTCACCGATCTTTCAACGTGAAGTGAAGAGACTTTGCGCCATGATTGTACAGGATGGGGAAGAAGAACTGAAGCATACGGGGAGAATCCAGAAGGGTGACGGGTGGTCACTATGACGGATTCATCCAAGATGATATTGGACCGTGAGGAGCAGTTTCAGATTATGCGTCAGGAGGTTAGGGCTGGCTTGGATCTAACGTCCTCTGCGGGGGACGAAGAACTGTGGCAGGGAATTGAGCGTAAAGTGCTTTCTGACCCGAAGCTGAATGATCTGACCTCTGGAGAGCGCCATACGCTGGTGCAACGGTTATTCGACTCCTTTCGAGGGCTGGATATTCTGCAACCATTGGTGGATCATCCCGATATTACGGAGATTATGATCAACAGCCACCAGGAGATTTTCGTTGAGCAGGAAGGTGAAGTCAGCCAGATCACGCTCGAATTCGAGTCCAGGGAACGGCTGGAAGACATTATTCAGATGATTGTATCCGGCGTGAACCGGATTGTGAATGAGTCTTCTCCAATCGTGGATGCCCGGTTGAAAGACGGATCTCGGGTCAATATCGTGCTGCCTCCGATTGCGTTGAAAGGCCCGACCATGACGATTCGTAAATTTCCGAGTGAACCGATGAAGATGTCCGATGTGATTGATAAAGGTGCCTTGCATGAGGAAGCGGCAGAACTGCTGCAGCAGTTGGTGCGCAGCAAATACAATATTTTTATCGGCGGCGGAACAGGGTCGGGAAAAACCACTTTTCTCAATGCATTATCCCAATTTATCCCGGCGGATGAACGGATTATTACGATTGAGGACTCTGCTGAATTGCAGATTGTCACGGTCCCCAATCTGGTATCGCTGGAGACGCGGAATGCCAATACCGAGGGCAAGGGGCAAATATCGATTCGGGACCTGATCAAGTCATCCTTGCGGATGCGTCCGAACCGAATTGTCATTGGTGAGGTACGGGGAGCAGAGGCGCTGGATATGTTGCAGGCCATGAACACTGGACATGATGGCTCGTTGTCCACGGGACACGCAAATACGATCTCCGATATGATTAGCAGATTGGAGACCATGGTGCTTAGTGGTGCAGATCTTCCCATTGCAGTTGTTCGGCAGCAGATCAGTTCGGCGATTGATATCTTTGTGCATCTCTCCCGTTTACGGGACCGTTCACGTCGGGTGACCGAGATTAGCGAAGTGATTGGCATGCAGAATGGAGAAGTGCTGTTGAATCCATTGTTTCGTTTCCAGGAAACCGGAGAAAAGGAAGGCAAAATCGTTGGCGGACTAGCGCAAGTGGGAACGCTGATCCAAGTGGACAAAATTCAGATGGCTGGGCTAGGAGAATGGCTGAACGAGTACATAGAACGCAATAGTGATGAGTTGATTAAGTCGGATAACAAGGCGAATTAGTTAAAGTTATTGGAAGGTGATGAAGTTGGGCGAAGTCAGACAGGCGTTAACAGACTACACCGTGTACACGCTATCCCGTAGACAGCGAATCGTCTCCATGTTGATTAGTGGTTTGTTGTTCTTTGGTATCGGTATTCTTTTCTATCATCACTGGTTGGCCGGACTGATATTGGCTGCGGGGTGTATATGGGTACCGAAACAATGGACCAAAGTGCTGCTGGAACGAAGAAGAACGACTCTCAGTTTACATTTTAAGCAGGCATTATATGCGTTGTCCTCCGCGCTGGCAGCGGGAAAATCGGTAGAAAACGGATTTAAGGAATCTGTGGAGGATCTGCGTATGCTGAACCCTGAGGCGGATACCGACCTGATCCGTGAGTTCACCATTTTGCGGACGCGGATGGAGTATGGACAGCCCATTGAAGAAGCGCTACAAGACTTCTCGGATCGGGCAAAGATTGAGGATATCACGAATTTTGCAGATGTATTCATCACTTGTAAGCGAACCGGCGGGGATCTGGTCGAAGTTGTGCGGCGAACTTCTGCGGTCATTGGTGAGAAGCTGGACATTCAGCAGGACATTATGGTTGCGGTAGCACAGAAGAAGTTTGAATCCAAAGCGATGTTTGCCGCTCCGTTTATTTTTCTCATTTTTCTGAATTTGACTGCCAAGGATTTTATGGAGCCATTATATAGCGGGATGGGATATATGATATCCAGCGGGGCATTGGCACTTCTTGCCTGCTGTTATCTGTGGATTACACGCATTATGGATATCAAAGTATAAGGAGCTGATACGATGCTGCTTCCCGTTATATTCGGAGGAGTGCTCGGGACGGGATGGCTGTTGCTGGATCGAACGCGAGGGCAAACCTACTGGCATTTGCGCAAACTGGATATGGATGGATTACGTCTAAAAAAACTGCATGGTCCCTTTCTGTTTTTGTTGGAGAAGTTCGAGGTGGGCCGCAGATTGCCTGTGCTCATGTTCCGCATGCAACATGCCATTCAGAAGATGTATGGCATACAGCATAGTGGAGAGAAAACGATGCTCTATTGTGCTGAAATGCTGACTTATTCGTGGTTGATGTTGCTCGTAGGCTGCCTTTTGTCGCTCGTCGGGGATATGGGACTGGGAGGTATGGTGGGTGGTATCGCATTGGGTGTTGCGCTGCCCTTTGCGCTCTATAAAGATCTCAATACCAAAGTGCAGCGAAGAGATCAGGACATACTCATGGAGCTGCCGGAGTTGTTGAACCGAATTGTCTTGTTGGTTGGTGCAGGAGAAACCGTCCAGCGTGCCATTATTCACTGTGTAGCCAGTCAGGGAGAACGGGATCATCCTCTGTACAACGAGCTACGAAAGACGGTTGGGGACTGGAACAACGGTTACTCTTTTCAACAATCCTTTGAACAGTTCAGTCGTCGCTGTGGAGTACAGGAAGTGACGATTTTAACAACAACAGTGCTGCTGAATTTCCGGCGAGGGGGAGGTGACTTTGTATTGGCGCTGCGGGATCTGTCACATGTGTTGTGGGAGAAACGCAAGGCCGTTAGTCGGGCTAAGGGAGAACAGGCTTCTTCCAAACTGGTGTTTCCGATGGTACTGATTTTTTTTACGATCGTGGTGATGATCGGGGCACCGGCTTTTATGATGATGAATATGTAGGAGGAATTGGGATGCTGGAATTGATGAAAAGTAAAGTAACTGGATTTTGGAAGGAAGAAGATGGGCTCGGTACGCTGGAACTGATTCTGATTATCGGGGTTATTATCATTATTGCATTGATTTTTAAAGATCAAATTAAGGCGTTGGTAGAAAGACTGTTGAAAAATGTTAGCAATAAAAGTAATGAATTCTTCGAATAACAAGTTCAAAAAGGAAGATGGGAGCTTCACCATTGAAGCTTCCCTGGTTTTCCCTGTAGTGCTGTTTATTCTCGTCCTGATTCTCTTTTTCTCCATGTACATGTATCAAAAGACATTTTTGAACCAGCATGCGTATGCAGCTTCTGAACGTGCCGCCTACAGTTGGGACAACAGCCACAAGCAGGCGATGAGCGGTGAATTTATCGCTGGGGAACATGACAACTTGTACTGGAGATTGACCGATGATCGATTGCTCGGAGCACTGTTTGGTTGGGCGGGAGCGGACAATGAGGTTATTGTTTCTGTACCTGCCGGAAAAGGCGGAAGCCTATCGGAAAAGAAACTTTCCCAAGCGGCCCAAGACATGCCTTCTGGTATGAATGGAACGATTGAATATCAGAACTCGCTGATTCAGCGGAAAGTAACGACCAAGCTGGAGCAGGTAATTTCTTTACCGCTGCCTTCTTTTTTATTTAATTCAGGTAACAGTGTTCTAATGCAAGGGTCGTCTGCAGTTGTAGAACCGACGGAATTCATCCGAACGGTGGATCTGGTCCGTTATTATGCAGCCAAGTTTAAAGGCAAGGGCGGAGCCGCAGCCAGTACTGCCGCTGAAGCAGGACAGGTTGTACAGCATTTTGGCAAAACCAAAAAATGAGGAAAGGAGGAGGAAGCGCTGTTCAGAAAAAAAGACGGTGAATCGGGAGCCGTAACCGTGTTCTTGATCTTAATTTTGGCTGGAATCTTTATGTTTGTTTCCATCTTCATTGATTATGCACGTATTGCTGCTTTCAAAGTACAGGCGGAACGTATGACGCATGCGGCCATGAGATCCGTGATGTCAGCCTATGATCCGGCCCTGCGGGAGTATGGTTTATTCGGCTACGGTGACAGCAGTGGTGAGGCCATCATGGCCAAGGTACTGAATGATAGTGTGAAGCCTTCGTCTGTGAAAGATGGATTTCCGATTCTGGATATCCAGTGGGATACCACTTCACTGAGCATGGACCGTGAACTGGGCAGATACGATATTTTTAATCGCCAGATTCAGGAAGATATGAAATACCGAGCGCCAGTTGATTTTACCCTTGAAGTGGTCAATCGTTTCAAGCCGATGTCGGAAGAGATGAAAGAAGCCGCTCATACTGTGGATTTGCTCAAAAAATTGCAGAAGCTGTATGACAAACGTGAGGAATTGTTGGACGAAGCGATAGCCAATCAGACGGAATCAGCCGAAAAGCTGAAGGGTCTGCCCGCGCTGATCATGAACCCGCCTTCCTCTGCCATTTACGATGAGATGCTAAAAGAGACGCCAGAGACAGCTGCCGAAGTCGCGGCGCGTTATGCGGATTATCTAAACAAAAAACAAATGGATGAGGGACTGCCATTCAACCAGCAACAGTACATTCTGGAGTTGGCTCGTTATCGGACAGGCGTGGGGAATGTGGTGACAGGCATAAGCATGATCATCCAACCAGCGTCACAGGCTCACCAGACGAAATTGGAGGAAGCACAAGCCAAGATTGAAGAAGCTCGCAAGATCAACGAGGAAATGAAGCGGGTAATCGCTGAAGGGGAGAACCGTTCACAGAATGCCAGTTATGAAAAAGTAGGCAACTCAACGCTGCCTGGAACGAGCCCTCCATCTACAGGATCCGGTAGCGAAGCCAAAAGTACACGCTCCCTTGCCTCGGAACTTGTAAGATACGACACACTGTTTGATCAGTTGAATGCACGTGTATACTCACAAAATTCGGATTTTACCAATGTCAGAAATGACAGTATGGAGCTTAATATGCAGCTCCGCAATGTTACGGTAATGAGTGGTGTTTCCATTAAACCAGCGGTTAGACAGGCTAGCCAGGTCACGGAACGATACATGGACACTTACGTGCGAGGTGGACCCTCCAATGTCATTCTTCAAAGCAAACAGCAATTGGAGAGCGGTCGCGGATCCGATGCCCAGCGCAAAGCGAACGACAAGGAATCCAAAGGGAAGTTGAAGGATGTTAAACGCATTTTGTCACAGATTGAAAAGGGAAGCTCCGGATCAATGGAAGCCTTCAAACAGCTGGAAGAGTACTACAACGCCAACATAGCCTTCAACGAGGCAAGCCGTGAGGAAGCCAAAAAGGCAGAGATTGCTGGCGATCCTTATGACTCTGGTGGTGATGCCATGAACGGAATGGATAGTCTGTTCGGAGGTATGTCCAGTTTGCTGGATAGCCTTGGCGATGAATTGTTCCAGAATGAATATGCACTGGAGTATTTCAATTCGATGGATTTTGGACAGTTGTTGGGCTGGACTGAAGGTATCGGAGATGCTAGCGAAGTGTTCAAACTGGAGAATCAGGAACTGGAGTATATCGTCTATGGTTTTCATAATCCTTCGGGGAATATTGCTGCAGCATATGCGGAGATCTTTGGTATGCGTTTGGCGATTCGAACAGCAGAAGGATTAATTGAGAATAGCAAGCTTGGGAATCCACTTCTTGTGTTATCTGCGGCGATTTTATACGGAATTACAAACGCCATAGTAGATATGGTGAAATTGGCCAAAGAAGGAAGCGTGGAACTCTCCAAGTATATCAAAGTCAAGCTTACATACAGAGACCATCTCAGACTGTTTCTGTTGATGCATAGCAACAATGAACGCAAAATGTCCAGAATGTTGGCTTTGATCCGATTGAATACCGGTGTGAATCCGGATGAGAAACAGACTTATGCTTCGGGCAATATGCGCAGCAGTATCAAGCTGTGGTTTCTGCCAGGAGTCACCAGAAGTATAGGTACTGTTATGGGTAGTGCAGACCAGGTAGAAGATGGGCGATTTTTCATTGATCGGAAGGCAGATTATTCTTATTGAATAATCCGGGTCGTTTCGATGGAGGGATTATGGACAAGCAACATCAGCAGGAAAAAGTTTTGGCACGTTTACAGAATCGATTGACACGAATACGCAGACTGGAAAGATTGAAATCTCTGACTGAGCAGATACGTTCTCCCCAAAAGGTTCGTTCTCCAGAAAGGGAACAGGGCAGCATCGTTTTGGAAGCCTCACTGGTATTGCCTGTATTTCTGTTCTTTGTCATGTTCCTGATTTACATCGTACAGATGACTTTGGTATCGACAGCGTTGCAGAGCACGGCAGGGGAAGCAGTGAAGCAGTTATCCACGAAAATTTATCCGGTTTCCCTAGTATTCACCCCCTCTGATTCTGCTGGCAGTGGAGACTCGGAAGGTGGATGGAAAATACCGGAGCTCTCCCTGACGGAATGGGCAGAAGATTATGCCTCTTCGCTACCAGAGCCGCTAAGCGATTGGGTGCGTGCAGCCGCTGCCAGAGGTGAACAACCGTTACAGGAGATCAAGACATCCGTTCTTGAGACAGTGCTTGATCCGACCGTTAAACCGCTACTCCAGCCTTTTATTAATACTTCTGTGCTGGATGTAGAGCGTGTGCATGTTAACGGTATTTCAATACCTGATCTTAAAAACAAACAGAATCCTTATTTTCGGCTTGAACTGAGCTATGAATTGCCCGTAAAAGTTCCCTTCCTAGGGAAATCTTTACGCATTCAAGCGGCTGCGGCAGAACGGGTATGGATCGGAGATACAGGAGAAGGTTCAAATGGTAGTGGAGGAGACGCAGATTCTGCAGGTGCAGCAACCGTGATATCCAAGCCGGAGCCGGCATACATAGGGAACAACGCGACAATTAAGGTTAAAGTGGAGCCCGGAGCTACAGCAAATTTAACGATTTTTTACAAGTCCGGTGAAAGTTCAGCCAAGCATATCGGATGGGCGAATGCCGATGAAAATGGTGTGATTGAGTGGAACTGGTTTGTTGGTACACGTACAACGGAGGGCACATGGACATTTGTTGTGGA
>JAADXL010000563.1:0-22241 GCA_023337755.1 Pythium aristosporum | reverse complement strand
GAGATTGGGAGGCGGCGCACACAGACGATGACGTCTTCTTTCGGACGGAAGAGCGTGTTCTCTGTCGGGAGACACCTCGACGACTTGTACACGGAGATGCTTTGAACGACATGCGTGGAGGTTGAGGATGGAGAGGAGGAGGACGATAGAGGCGATGAGGGGGCCAGGAGGGACTCCAGTGGCTCTCGCTTTAGACAAAGCTGGAGGACGCGACCGCCGTTGCCGTTGCCCCAGTCGATGCCGACAGACTGAGTTTTGGGGGTGCTCTCGCAGATCTCGGCTGCTGCGGCCAACGAGTCGGCTGAAACGAGAACGAGATCCGTCACAGCGAATGTTGATGCGTCCGCCCAGAGGAGACTGGAGGAGCACAACGTGATGGTGAGTGCAAGAGGCGATGGCCACTTCATCTTGGTGGGAGTGATGGAGAGCGAATAGAGAACTGAGAGCAAAGCGGAAGGGCGGGACAACTGGCGGAAACTAAAACGAACGTCGGAGAACAATCGAAGGAAATGGCTACAGATTCACTCCCCATACATACGTCAAGTATAGTTGTTCATTCCATCCTGCATGGAGATGGGACGGGGCGGATGTTGGGACAACCTACACTTTTTCTCAGATTCTCTCCACTTCGACCACGGGGTTAAACAGGCTTTTAGGTTGATTTCAGTTCGACTCAGAGAATAATGTAGGTAGAGATCGAGTGAGAAGAAGGTCGAATCTTTGAGTTTCGTTGAAGGAAGTCGCCGATCGAAGATTCTCTTTCTCTGTGTGGATTCGGTACGGTACGTGTACTGTGAGAGCAGTTGCACCTCTGAGTCACGTCATTGGATAGTCAGTCAATGCTTCTCGCGCTGCATCATAACTGATCCTTTGGTGGCAGGCATATAGTCAAGTGGCCGCACGTAACCAAGTCCTCCTCCATCAGAACTCGAAATATGTAAGTGATGCCCGAAGAGTGTACTTCGACGTGTATGAACCGTCATTGGCAATGTGCAGTTATAATATACTTTACGGTTCTACTTGGTCTCAGCACTGACCTTGCAGGATCAGCTATCGTAGCAAAAGCTCTGTTGTGGACCGGGAAGCCAACGTTCAAGATTCAGATGTTCTACTATCGGATGCATGGACCCCTGGTTTGGACTCCACGCAAAAGACGCCAAAGCTACAGTTGATGAGACTGGTAAACACTCGCAGGATCGGGATTTTCCGACCCTGATACTGCGGCAGCGTAGTGAGAGGTCCCGGAAGCAGCGGTTTCAGCTGCGTGGTGATCATCGTGCGCGAGCGTTGGCCGAGCATACGCATCCAACGCTGGCACCACCGCCGTAGCAAAACTCTACGTTATGTCGTAAGAATAGTCGTTGACGTGGTCGGGCTCCAGATCGTTGGGCTTGACCTCTCCGACAGTAGCCAGCGTCGAAAGCAAGTTGGCGCTATCGTCCGTGGAGACGGCGTTTTCGTCCCTACCGTTGGTCTTGAACGGTGCGTTCGCTGCGTACTCGACAAGCGGAGAAACATGATAGGAGGCACGGACACGATATTGTTCCCAGGCCGCATGAGCCTCTGTCAGCTAACGAAGATACTCATTCTCTTTGGGCTTGACCCAGTTTGCAACGCCAACGGCGAATCAGAGCCATGCAATTGGTGGGAAAGTCATCGCGAAGCCCCATACAATTGTAGTTGTAGATTCCGCTTGGTCCTGTGATAGTTCCAGCGATTGGCCAACCGCAAAGTGCCACACTTGACGTGGAAGTCAGTTCAGTCTATGAACCGAGATGGGGGAAAGGAGACTGTTTTGATGGGAAACGCTTCCTCGAGCATGACTTTTCGCGAATCTGGAAAGCCGCAGCTGTGGCTCTTTGTTTAAGGAAAAGGGTGTGAAGTCCCACGATCGAACTCGTGAGTCAGTAAGAAAAAAAGTGGCTGTTCCTGAATCTATCCACGTTGAAGCTGCTTCTTTCGATCTACGTCTCACTTCTGAGAACTAGCGGTGATTTGCTCTCTTGATATGGTCACTTTTGGTCTTGAAGATTTACATAGTACTTGTCAGTTGTTTACACAGTCCCAATTCGTTCCTGGTGTCACTCAATAGCCGCCAGTCTTCGTCATCATCATCTAGTGTACCTCCGCTACGATGCACCGTCAAGATGAATCGACTCTTGGAGAATGAACCAGTCTCCATCGTGTCCGTCCACCCACCATTCCGACGACGAAATTCCCCACAACTACGCCTTTGTCCTTACCGACGTTGCCCCCAAATCGCTCTGCAATGAGGTCGCCAATACGGACGCGTTGATGTGAGGATACTGAAGTCACCAGTGTGCCTTCTATTGGTGAAAATATCTATTTTATTGATTGGTGATAAAAAGAGAATTTATTTGATTTGTTGAAATAGGGCGCGTATCCCAAGGATACGGCTACTTCAACGACCATCACTCATACTCGTAAAAACCACTTTTTACGCGTTTTTACACCGTTTTTCTGGGACGAATGTTGGCCATTTCTCATGCGTCAGTCGGCAACATGCCTCCCAAGGGAAAAGGTGGACGCGGCGGAGACAACGCGCAAGGCGGCGGAGGAAGAGGAGGAGGGCGTGGAGGGCGCAGCGGAGGAGGAGGAGGGGGACGACGTGGAGGACGAGGCAGTGACGGAGGAGGACGCGGAAGCGGACGTGGAGCACCTGCGTGGGGTGGCCGTGGTGGCGCGGGTCCGCCCGCGTCATACACGCCACCTCCTCCTCCTCCACCACCACCAGTGGAAGCTCATGCTCCGCCACAAGCACCACTCATGCCGCCGGCACGCGCGCACACGCAACAAGAAGTCGCTGAAGAAGAGGAGGAAGAGAAGCTCTCGGAACTGCTGGAGGAGAAGGCCGCGATTGTCGTGCCGGTCGTGAACGTGCAGTTTCCCTCCCGTCCCGGGTACGGCAGGAACGGGACGCCGGTCGGGCTCTTTGCCAACCATTTCAAGGTCAAGCTCCAGCTGCAAGGCGACGTGTACCACTATGACGTTGCCATGGGCGAAGCGAGCGGACGCAAGTTTGGCAATGGCGGTGTGCCTCCCAAGGCACTGGCCGAGAAGATTATGCGGGCGTTGGTCGCGGCTGTACGGAGCGCCTACCCACGCGAGACGGTCGTCTCGGACAACCGCAAGAACTTGTACGCGTCGAGGCAATTGCCGTTCGAGGAACAAGTCTTTGACGGGCTCGACATTGGCGAGCGCCGTGGGGTCGACCAGACGCCTGTGTTGTTTCGTGCGACTGTCAAGGCAGCTGAGCCGGTCGCCGTGCGCATGCAACAGCTCTCAGCCATGTGTGAAGGAAGGCTCAACTACACGCCGCAGGATGCACTGCAGGCGCTCGATATTGTCATGCGCCACACCGCTTCGCAGCGTCTCACGGCCGTGGGACGTAACTTGTACTCACCGCAAGGTGCACGATACCTCGGTGAGGGAGCCGAGTGCTGGATGGGGTATTTCCAGAGCGTGCGACCCACGCAAAACCAGCTCGTGATCAATCTGGATCTGGCCGCGACGGCCTTTGTCAAGGCCATGCCCGTGCTCCAGTACGTAGCGGAAGCGATCCGTGCCCGTGATGGCCGAGTGCCGGCGTCGCTGACGCCATCGCAGGCGTCCATGGCCAGCAAGGCCCTGCGTGGCGTTAAGGCCGAGACCACGCATCGTCCGGGTATGAAGCGCGCGTACCGCGTGAATGGCCTCTCGCCACGGAGTGCCGCTGACACGATGTTTGAGGACGACAAGGGCCGTCGCCTCTCGGTCGCGCAATACTTTGCCGAGAATTATCGACGTCTCAACTATCCAAACCTGCCGTGTGTCCACGTCGGTGCCCAGAACAAGAAGACGTACTTTCCCATTGAAGTGTGTCACATTCTTGCCGGCCAGAAGTGTCCCCGCAAGGTCACTGACCGTCAAACGGCCGAGATGATCAAGGTCGCCAAGACTAACCCGGGCGAACGCAAGAGCCGCATTGAGCAGATCATCCGCGAGGCGAATTTTGCACAAGACCCGATCTTGAAGGCGTTTGGATTGACGGTCGATCCCAAGATGGTGACCACACAAGGACGTTTACTGGCCCCACCAAGCTTGATGTATGGCGGCGGCAAGCGAGTGCAAGCCAATGCTGGTATGTGGAACGCCGATCGTCAAGCGCCGTTCTTGGAGACGAAGAAGCCGTTGGAGTCGTTTGGCATCATTATCCTCGACGATCGCGCCAATGAAGGATCGGTACGTCGCTTCTTTGAAAAGGTCTTGGTCAAGATGCGTAACTTGCGCATGAGCTCGATGAACAAGCTGCCCAAATTTGTGTGGTCGCGCCGTGGCAAGCCCATGCGCGAGTCGTTTTCCGAGGCCATCAATGCCGCCCGCACATGCTACGGAAAGGATGTGCAGCTTGTGTGGACTGTGAACGCGTTCCAGGATGCCCACACGTACGGCGAGATCAAGCGCATTTCCGACACCGAGTACGGGTTCCCGTCGCAGTGCATGCTATCAAAGCATATTGATATGGCCAAGGACCAGTACATAGACAACATCTTGCTCAAGGTTCACGTCAAGCTTGAAGGCCGTAACTGGAAGCTCGCCAGTCCGCCGCCACCGAAGATTGCACAGCGCACGATCATGTTTGGAGCCGATGTGACCCACCCAAGCCCAGGCGATACGACTCGCCCGTCGATCGCGGCATTAGTGGGCTCGACCAACCACGACTTCACTGCTCACGCGTCTGTAATCCGTGCGCAAGGCCACCGCGTCGAACAGATTGTCAACTTGAAGGAGATGGTCATGGTGCTGCTCAAGGCGTACTACAAAAGCGTGAAGGCGCCGCCATCCAACATTATCTTCTACCGCGATGGCGTGAGCGAAGGCCAGTTCCAAATGGTGCTCAATCACGAAGTCACGGCGATCCGCGAGGCCTGTGAAGCGATCCAGGCTGGGTACCGTCCCGCCATCACGTTTATCGTCGTTCAAAAGCGTCACCACACGCGCTTCTTTGCCATGAACGCGAAAGACACGGACAAGAGCGGCAATGTGAAAGCGGGCACCGTCGTCGACAGCGGTGTGTGCCATCCAACCGAGTACGACTTTTACCTGATGAGCCACGCGGGACTTCAGGGCACGAGCCGCCCGACCCATTACCACGTCCTGCTGGATGAAATCCAGTTGTCGCCCGACGAGTTGCAAACATTCACGTACCACTTGTGCTACACGTACGCGCGCTGCACGCGGTCAGTGTCGATGGTACCGTCGGCCTACTACTCGCATCTCTTGGCTTACCGCGCGCGGTTCTTTTTGCCCGACGGATTCGACTCGTCGAGCGGCATTGGATCCACGGCGTCGGGACCGACTGAGACGGACCTGCGCCTGTACCCCGTCCACATGAAGCTTGAGAACGTGCAGTACTACATTTAGGACCGACGCTTTCGTCTTCGAGAACCGCTGTGGTTCGATCTCTCTTCTTCTTTATTCCCCTTTAATCCTGATTCTATAGCGCTGAGTTTTCTAAAATCGTCTCTTGTTTCGACTCGTCCTCGCCACTTGTCACGGCGTTTGGCCGCGAACTGTGATTCCCACTAGAATACGTCGTTATTCCGCGACGCCCCCACAGCGAGCCAGTGATTTGTCCCCCCACGATGGGATGTGGAGCGTCTCAGCCCACGGCGATCGTGCCCGGCCCCAATACCTCAAATACATTCCGTGCGACCCGTACAAGGCCATCGCTCCACTCGCGACTCTGGCGTTTGCTGACAGCTCCATCGCGTCGCGGCAAGCGCTTCACACGCGAACAGCGCCACCTGATCAAAACGTATCTCCCCAGCATCCCTATCTATGAGCTCTCGACACCAGCACATCTCACGTTGGCAGCCCACCACTGGGGCAACGTCTACAAGGATGGCACTGCCTCCACAGCGTCCAAGCGATCCGAACGCAGTTGCGGTCGCGACAGCAAGCACCAAGCCTCGCCTCTGCTACAACTCTACGACACGTTTTACGCGTATTTAGAAGAGCACTCGCCCACGCTCATGCCCGTATTCCGCGAGTCTTTGCAAGTGCGAGGTAAAGTGCTGGCCCACATCAGCGCCGGCATGCGGTCGATCTTGGCATCTCCAGACGCGGCGTCCAAATTGGCCCATCTCACCAAGACCCACTTGCGCGTCGGAGTTAAGCTCGAACATTTTGATCCGCTCGCGTGCGCGCTATTCCACGCCATGGCGAGAACGAGCGGGTCGTTCTGGACGCCAGACGTGGCCGACGCATGGCGACGGCTCTTTGTGCACTGCGCTGCGATGCTCATGGTCGAACAGAAGAAAGCCGAGGCCAAGTCGACGTCGACTGCATTCGTCGAGGGGCTTCGAAAAGTAGTGGACAACTCGGTCCGCGAATTCTCAAACTCACGGATGATGAGCAAGTCGAGTAGAGGAAGACAGAGCTAAACCTTTTCATAAGAAGAGGCTTTACAGGTTATGGCTTAAATTTTTGTATAATGGCGGCAACAGTATCCTTTGAACCACGTACAGAGCACTACTGCGCGTGGGCGGGCTCGATTTATCACGTTGTGCCTTGAGACCGCATCCATGGCAGAAGAACAAAATGCCCATTTACGCACAAATTCCCAGAGTCCAAGTATTTGAAGTCCCGCGATATGAACAAGCGTGAGAGAGGTACCGGTACCTTTCCAACCGTCGCAAGTACCGGTACGTTCGTACCGTACCTTTGTCCCTGAGGCATGATCAAGGTGGCAGTGATGCAAAAAAACGGCACTGACGCCTTGGGTTTCTGTTCAGGTGCCTTGTCGAGCATTGCTCTTCGATCTTTGGTTTCTTACCTAAGGACGTTTAGAATCGAGGACGACGTTACGCGAGCGCAGCTGCTTTGCCGTCTTCTTTCGAGGCTCCAGATCCCACATCTGAGCCTCTTGGACACCAACACCGATACTTGTGATTGGAGAATCGACGCTGTGGTTCAAACGACGAAAGAGGTGCTGGGATCATTATGCTCGATGACTATAGCCCTTATTTCGAGCTCCTTACGGTATTTCCTGTTCAGCTCTGCAAGGTTTGATCGGTCCGATAGTTTTTACCACATGGCCTAGCAGCATTAGGGACATCTTTGCCCTTTCCGACATCCACAGTGATGAACCCACTATTTCAAGCCGAGGAGGATGCTTGTTCCGGTTGCCGACCGGAACAAAGGAACAGGAGCACTCCGTGATGCTCTACGAGCCCATTGTTTCCATGGTTTGGATGGGCGTACCCCCTTTCTAAATGATTTGTCAGATACACTGATCGTACGAGTACGACATTCAAATGGAAAACTGGCAACTCACATTCTATGTTATCGACTGACAACATCATTTCCTCAACCCATTTTTGAAGCACACGCTAAAGCATTCGCATGTGAACGTCATCGAGCGTCTGCAGTCGCTGGGCTGGATCTGTGCGCAGCATATCACTCAATAGCGCGAGGGTATTCTCTGAGATGCGATCTCGCATCTGCCAGCTGCCAAGAATGCCGGCCACGCCCACACGCTGCATGGCACCCCACGCCGGGTCCGATGGCACGGCAATAGCATAGAGTGTTGACCCGGTGAGCATGATAAAGAGCATGATACCGAGCGACCAGACGTCGGCCACTATGGGATCATACTTGCGTACACCACCTGCGACCTCCGGGGCCATGTACTGGAGTTTGCCGACGCAATTGTCGGCCAGCACACTTGCACGAGCGCTTAGACCAAAGTCACAGATCTTTGCGTGGCCCTGATCGTCCAGCAGCACGTTCTCAAGGGAGAGATCGCGATGAGCAATGTCGAGCGAGTGGAGATGGCGCACGCCGTTGACAATCTCTCGAAAGTACCGAATTGCGTCGACCTCGTCAAAGAGACGCTGTGGCTGTTCTTCAAGTAGAGAGAAGAGATCCCCGCGCGAACAGTGCTCCATGACGAGGGCGTCGCTGGGTAGGCACACCGGCGTGGGGAAACAGCGCACGATATTTGCGTGCGGGTGGTCGCGCAGGACCTCCGTGACGCGCAGTTCTTGCTCAATCGAGTCGTGGGTAACCGCAATGACAAACGGCGATGGGGCGTCCGACGGGCTGACAACAGTAGCCTCGTCCTCACTGCTTGGACTAGGGCTTCTCTTGCAGGCTTGTTTAACGACGACCTCTTCTCCAGTCGCGCGATGCATGTATATAGAAAGCGTCGCACTGCGCGATTGGTTGCACAGAAATCGGACAAAGTCGAACATGGCAGTTGTAGACAGAATCGTTGTCGGATGGTTCGGGCCTGGGCTTGTGGTGCAATGTGTGGGGTTGCTGTCGACTTGGAAAATGATGCTCTGTTTACGACTAGGAGCACCGAGAGTGCTCTCCGTCTGTCGCTCCCACACCACCGATTGCACCCGAGACAGTTACGAAGGAGAATGCAACGTGAGGAGCTCCAGCGAAGGATGTAGAAGCTTTTATGCGATCGGACACCACCAAACCCAGGCGTGAACGAAACGCTGAAGTTAAAAAATATAGACCTGACCCTCCATGGGAAGAGGCAAATCGCTTGCGCACGTATGCCCGCGCGACATTAACGTCAAGCCGACCATCAGTGATATGATATTACTTTGGGATCCGATCTTTAGCAGTGGTGCGCAGACTGTAGCTCGTGAGCTGCCATTATAAGTGGCGATCTCGTGATGGTTAAAAGCAAAACAACAAACGGACCACAGCTACATCCTTGCCCAGCAAGTCGGCGACCCGTGAGCTAGAGTTCGCAGACGGATCATCAGGCCTTTCTCAACGTTCAACATACAGCTGTATACTTGTGAGAGGGAGATGGCGACCTTAGACCTTCCACAAAAAGTAGGAGCGGACGAGCAGCTCCGACTCGTTGTTACGCTGGCCACTCCCACAAAAAGGATGGAAGAAATCTGTGCCTCCTTTCTCTTCAAAAGGAACAAGTCTTCGATGAACCTCACGCATCAATCCATGCTGATCAACGGTCACAATTTGGAGCAGTGCACGCGAGCCGTCGCATGCGGCGATGGCAATGCGAAAAACGCCGAGATGATTAGGGGCAGCGGTGTGCAGAGACAAGTGCGTTGTCGGGACGGAAGCTTGGCGGAGTAGTGCGCAAGCGGCTGGCGAACAACCGTTGAGCTTATCCCAGAGCGTTTTTATTCTTCGGATTGTACACCGAGACTGTAAGCTATGGCTGTCAACAAAATCGAGCACGACGCCGCAGTGGGCTTCATGGGACTCTTTTGCACAAACTGTTTTTGAATTGACGCAAGAATCATCTGCTTCATCCCTGTATCCATGGTCCACAAATTACCATAGTACCTTAATTAACGTCTCCATTACTTTACATTCGCGAGGCGCGTTCTCGCTTCGCGGAACATGCGCAAGGATCGGGTGCGTTCGCGGCCGCTATACATTAAGGCTCATCTGACAACTGCGCAAACATTCTCGAACGTGTTGAGGTACAGTACACAGTACCTTCAGCCCATCATGAGACGGTGCAAGCAGTCCTGCTTACACAATACGAAGATCTTATCGAGGCTTTCAACAGCACCCGAGTCCATCATCCCTTCGACTCCTCCGAAGGTTGAACGTTTAGAGCATGTTTTCTTCTGGTCAGCAGCTTGCGCTGGTTTCGCTTCGCAATACAACATTCGCCCTCTGCAAACAGTACCCTCGCGAGAGTGCTGTCCACGGTTGATGGTGGAAGGGATGGCTCTCCTTCGTTAGCCACATGGACATCGAAACACAACACCGTTGCGTTCTCCTTTTCGAGATATGATGCTGGGACCCATCCTCTGGCATCAATGATCAATGATCAAGGCCAGAGGATGGGTCTTGGCGTCAAAGATCATCGTAGCATCACAGAAAGTACGACCGTGCTGTTCAAATCAATTGACTTGAAGCAGTAGGAGGGTGAATCAGCCATTGGACATAAATCGATCATAAGCTCAGGGGAAATGTACATAAAAACGAGCATATCGTTTCGAGTTTGAAGTCGGGCCATTCGTAGGTTAGTGAATCTTGAGACGTTACGCTTAGAGATCCTGAAAAAGGTTCGTCTCCCCCCGTTGGAGATCCGTACACTAGTCTGCAGCGATGCTTTTATACTTCAACTGCACGGGGTATCCAAGGGTTCTGTCTGTTTCCGCGGTTTGCATAGAATTACGCACGTTCATGAATACAGCATACGATCAAAATGGCAGTCTTTACCGGTATCGAGACCGGTACGCAAGAAGCTTGGGACGCGGCCGACACCAAACACCGCAACTATTTTGAACCGAGAATCTCCTCGCGTCGGATTAATAGACCCCCCCTCCCTCCCGCAAGGATTCTCCTTTGTTAATCATCTTTATAGATGGCTGCTCCTGTTGGAGGTCGGGATCTCTCTAAAAGAGCGGTTAGAGCTCCTGAACGGCAGCGGACGACCTTTGGTAGTTGGGCTCGGCGTTCATGTGCAGGCCCTTCCCGCAGGTTTGGCTGCTAATGAGCACGGAAAGACTGAAAGTCGCCCGGGTGCCGTCGAGGGCACTAGTTTACACGTCGACAGCTATCAGCGAATCGATGACAAACTTTAAATCTACACGCCTGGGAATCATTTGACGCCAGTATACGCTTTGGTTCGTACACAGTCTGACCGACAAGTTCGCATCGCTGTTTACCTGCCGGTCACAAACCTGGACACTTCGCCGTCATGGAAATACCCGTAATTATGGCATGATCACGCGGTGAGACTGCGGCCACCTTGATGTTTGTCATCCGACCACACAACCAAGAGACAGTCGCTATGCGCCTGGGAAGGACTCGATAATCCAAGCACTTCGCGTATCAGCTATTGTCTGGGTCTGCCCGCACATCAACGTAGTTCGCATCTGTATTGTTGCGGCCTTGGTCATGACAGTCTACCCAGCGGTACACTCACGTAATGGAGTGATGCCCACAAGGCGATATCATCCGCTTTAAGACGCAGATCTGAGAACTGACAAGCCGGCATATATCTACGACTGGCGCCCGAGCGCACGCGCGAGTGAGCTGACAACAACCGTGTGACCAGGCTGTAGATGCACGGAGGACTTCGTCGTTGCAGTCATCAGATCGCTCGGGATTATGCTTTTTATCAATGACACGAGTGCCATACTATGTATGACCGCAGTGCATCGTTGTGCCATCGATTCGGAGTGGGCATTGGTCGGTGCTCTTGACAGCAGCGTCTCGAAGGATTCCTCCACCCTTGGGAATTCGCTGCGCGCGAGCCAACACACCGCAACTACAGGCTGCGAGCGGCTGGAGGTTGTTTGCCCTCTTGCGCACGGGCGGGTTCCTGTCGAAGCCCGTGTTGGCGACCGCACACTCGATAAAAATTACAAACGGACTGTCTTTAACGCGCCTCACTATAGTACAATACTACTTAGAATTGCAGTTGGTATTTAATAAGAGGAGGTGGCCCACATGGTCCACTAAACATACAGTACCTGCAGTTCCGTGCCAAGCTCTGGACTCTTCTTGCTTGATCTCTTTTCTTCGTTTGCAATATCAGAAACTCCTCGAAGCTTATCCTTCGCGCTGGCGAAGATCGCAAGCCGAGAAGCCGTCCGGCCCACAAGAGCAGCAGACTTCTACTCAACCCAGACCTGTCGAGCTGCCTGACCCACCGCTGTCCAAGAGCGTTAAGAGATCCGAGAATCGACTGCTGTGTTCGGCGCCCCTCCAGTTGCTCGATTTCAGTTCGGAGAATCCAGTTACTGAGAGTACCCATGGATTCTCATGTTCGATAATCGAAGCGTTGAAGAAGTAGGATCAACGGAAGCTACTGAAGGTAATGACCTCTACGAACGTATAATGTTTTCAAACCAAAGTATGATAATAAGTGTGCGTGAACGAAATGTGAACTTTATACATTGAAAGATATTATGCCTATTGACGCACATGAATCCATACCAGTCCGTAAAGGTTCGATTTTTGCGAAGCTATTCCTCCCATTGGACGGCCTTCTTCTCATTCTTGGAAAGGTTTCTCATCCCCTACGCCCGTTGGCTCGAAGATTTCTTTTCCATCCTTCTGGGGGAGTGAATCGGGCGGACAGCAAATCGCTCTGTGCCCAGTAGGATCCTCCTTCACCTCGATGTCGAAGCAGGAGAGGAGCCCCGGTCCGACGTTAAACGATATGATGGGTGTGCCCGCTAACACCTTGGAGCCCATGGCGACACGGCTGACTATCCATGAAAATCTCTCTATGGTTTTGCGTTGCCCTCACACTGACTGGACTCGTTGGCAAATGAGAAACCGCAGTCCAGCAGCAAGCGTCGGCTCCGGTCGGCCTTAAATAAATGTTTAACTGCCGGCAGCCCTACGACGACTGCTGCATCCCATGGCGGGTCGGGTTTCTTTTCCTGCGTTTTCTAACGGAAAAGGGTTTTGCCCAAACGACGGCGGGCGACGGTTGGTCGTGACTTCATTTGAAGTCGCCCCTCCCTCCTCCTACCCATCGGTGGTTAGCGGATAGAGAAAACCCGCGCACCACTATCCGTCTTGTGGAGCGCTTCACTTTCCAAGTTGCCGGCTGCCATCAACATCCAACTACTCCAGTCGATCCTCGAGCACAAACAACCACGAACCGAGCTTGATTTACCCGACCACCACTTAACGGCTTCCACTATCATGTACGACATCGTGCGATTGCTCTGCAACCAACCCCGTGGTGCAGCGCTGTCTGTATATGTCAATCGCACGACTGGAGATGAGGTCGTCGTAAAACAAGCACGAAAGAAGAACACCGACGCACGGGGCGTGCACAGGGATACCATTCTTATCCCGTCCGCAGACCAACCACCTCTCGCCGTTACACTTGCCAACGACTCAATCGACCAAGAACTCCGCGTTGCACAGACTCTCCGAAGTAATCCTCATGCAAACGTCGTGCGTTGCTTTCCCACCCCGCCGTGCCTTTCGCCACACTCGCTGGTCATGGAGTATTGTCCGCGCGGCGACCTTTTCACGCTACTCGAGGGGCAACCACAACGCCTCTTCGACGAGGCGGACGCGAGGCGGTACTTCCGTGGTATTGTTGACGGCGTCCACCATCTCCACTCGCTTGACATCGCCCATCGCGACCTTTCCCTCGAGAACGTACTGGTGGACGCTCACGACCAGACCAAGATCTGTGACTTTGGCCTAAGCGCACGTGCAAGTGTGCTGGCTGATGACTGCGTGGGCAAACTCCAGTACATGGCGCCAGAGGTCGTGTGTAACAAGCGCCAATATGATCCCGTGGTGGCCGATGTCTGGTCGCTCGGTGTTATGCTCTTCATCATGCTGACGGGTTCGCCGTTGTACACTGTCGCTGTGCCGTCCGACCCAGCATGGCCGGCCATGGAACGGGTAGGCGTGGCCGGTATTCTCGACAGCTGGCAGATGCGTGATCGAATCTCGGAGGATACGGTCGCGCTGTTGGGTGATATGCTACGCACGGATCCCGCGCAGCGACTGCAGACCCTCGATGATGTGCGTGCGCGGCTCGCATAGCATGGCGCTAGAGACGAACATTGGTTTGAATGATAGAATAACAGGCTGATGCCGAGTGCGCCTGAATGTATTGTTTGACCCACACGGCTGTGAATTGCGAAATAATCTCAAGCCATTTACTGCAAATCCACTCGATTTCGAAGCTACAGTAAGCATGCATTTCGCTGAGGGTTCCAAACACATTTCGCGTGGATAAAAGTTTTTTGCTGGAACTATCTCAAGATGTATGTCCCAGGGGCAGACCAGCAGAGACGGCATTGTGTCTCCGATGTGAGCAACATGAATGTTTGAGTGAAATTATACCTATGCTAACTCAGGTACATAAACTCACTAGAACTGTACCACCCGCCCAAGGACTCCAAGCTCCTTTCTATGTACCGCCAGGCACGCTACCTCGCGGACCAGCTCAACGTGGACCGCTGGTCTCACCACCTCTGCGCCTATAACAAAATGACTGACGCTGCAGCTAACGTCGCCATGAACAAACGCCACAGTCTTCAATCCCTACACCCGTCGCCCTGCTCCGAGTGGGCTGGCTTCGAAGATCCCCTCCTCAATGACTTCCTCCATTGGCGTTCCACATCCAGCAAGCGCCACTAGCTTTGCATATATATGTACCGCGGTTCACACGATGTAACGCAATATACTCCATTACGAAGATAAAACTCAGTAGACAACTACGCGTAAAACCGACATTGGACGCGCCTTGCCAGTCAAGTCTTCGCCCCGCGAACTCGACAACGGCTTGTGACCAGATTCTTTTGCTGCTTTTTTAAAAGTGCAATGATCGCGGAGATTTATGAAACACTTTGCAGGCACTAAGCATCGAGTGTGATGGTCCCCTTGCAGACATGTTATGGTGGATACGGGGGACGTCTGGCGGTTCGGGCGAGTCCATTCACGGGAGCCCAGCAGCCCTGGGAGATGCTTTCACTCAACTTCATGGCAGAATGCGCGTCCCTTCTATGTCGAAGTCGTTACGAGTATGCCTTGTTTATGTGTGATAATTGGTCTCAGATGTGGAATGGCCGTACCATATATGTCCAATCAGAGTTGTCTAAAGCAAATGACTGCTCCACGGTGGTAGCTAGGGCCATTCGAGTTCTGGGGACCAAGCTATTCATGATCTGATATCCGGTCATCTTCCGGGAAGAAGTTTATAAAGATCGGAATGTGTTTGGCGTGGACAGCCTTTTTTGACGCCCAGACACCCCCATGACAGCGACGAGCGTTCTGAATTCTAGGCTCGAATGACTGCCTTCAGTCGGCAGAAGGCTCGGGTGGTTCTTACTGTTAAATATCGTTTAGACGACTCCTGTGTTGCACCCAATCTAATCACGGGGGGGGTTTACCAGCCACCTTTACCCTGTTTCATTTTGCGTGGTAACCACGTGTTCCCTCGCATCCGCTCGCGCTCACACAACTTTTCCTACGTTCTTTAACGAATGAAGCGGCACGATGGCTTGGAGTATTCTTTGTTAAATTCTAGTTCATTCGTAAAAACCTTCTGCAATCCCGGAGTGATATTTTTGTGGGAGTGGACCAGTCCGACAGCAAGGTAAGCATCCCATCCTCACTTAGACCTACATCGTGGCAGTCCGAATGGGAGGAGGGAGAAGGTCCGCGGATACGGCGACCCGCCGACAATCAAGGTCACAATAGACATCTAGCCCCTCGGCTCTCTCGCTCAACTTCCGACTACAATTTGCCATTCTTCGAGCAGTTGGAACCAGACACGATCCGTTACGGTCGGCTTCATATAAAACGGACGCGTACCTAAGACGCAAAAGCTGAGCTAATGGAAAGTCTGCTGTGCTTTTCGTAACGGAAAGCGGTTGATCTAGGCCCAGTGCACGGATTTGTGGGACATGCTCGAGTAAAAGGCTTCGGAAGCATTCGCTAGAACTCGTTCGTGAATGGCTCGCGACCGTCTGGGGCGAAAAGGAAAGTTGACAAGAAACAGGTCAAGAACTACGCGGGCATTCCCATTTCCCAAGCGTGTGCTGCTTCCTAAGCAGATAACATCCAGTCACTCCACCAGCAAGCACAATGGACCAATCCTACATCCTTTTCGCATCCACAACCACGTGCGACCTCGTCCGCTTGCCCTACGACCAACGACGCAGCGTGGTGCTACGTGTATCCTGCCATGGCTTCCAACTTCACCACTGAAGGGTTCCAAAGACGACCTTTTGGAAGTTGGACTCGCGTTAGTTTCAGAAAGTGGGCTAATGAACAATCAGGTGAAGGAAATCGCGGAGGAATAAGCCACCTAAACCAAGATTCCGGTGACGATTCGTAAAACAAGCTACCATTGCGCTCTCTTGCAACGGTGAAGTTGGCGGAAAAAACGATAGCCAACGGTGCGGGATATAATGATATGCACTTAATTAGGTTCTGTCGAGTCCTGGCCTGACGATCTCCGGTGAAATAGTCGGTCGGCATACACAGTCGAAGATGGCCGTTGGCGCGGCGATTCGTGCAGCTGAGAGACCGGTACATCCAAGACGCTTTTCTCTCGCCTGCCGAATGATCCCGGTCCGGTATTTTTGTCTCTGAGTACGTTGTTCCTTGCCCCAGCGCTTCCATGGGAGGCGAAGGATGCCCGGCGGTTGATGCGTGGTTTGATTTGTATCGCGCGCCCCACGTCTCGACGGATCGGTAAGGTGTCGACAGGTTGGGACCTTGATTTGCTGGGGTCATTCTCAGGGATCGATGATGCTCCGTCAAGGTGGACGCGTGAAGATTGTCTGGGAAGACGGGGCGGAAGACGGGGAGGAAGAACCACCATGACCGGCGCGACCTCCCTTTCCAGCGGCGCTCGTGGCGGTGAGGACCCTGAAGTCGAAACATCTGCCGACCGACCCTGCAGTTGCGTGAGCCTGGCCTCGTACCCGGCAAGCACGGTCTGAAGCTGGTCGTTCGCGAGCCGCAGACAACGCACCTCGAGGCTCAGTTCAGACAGTACGGTTGTGAGATGGGTCTGCACGTGACCCAAGCGCTCAATCCTGTCGTCGAGCGACGGCATCGTAGCGGATGCGATGGATGGATGGATTACCGCTTCGGCACTGATTGGCGTGGTAGAAGCAGTGGGTGCTGGCGGCGACGGTGGCGAGGGCTGGACGGTTTGTGTTTCTCGCGCGGCCTTGTACCGACCATGGTCTTTGTCCCGTAGATCGACGAGCTGGTCACGGAGTCGCTCGCCGATGCCGAACGTGATGGATTCGTCCTCAAGCGGTAGGTCGACAGCGTTGGAAATCAACAGCGCCGCGTGCACCGCTGAGATTGGGTCGATTTTATCGACATTGCCAAACACGGACTGCACCGTCTCCCGCAACGGACACCAGACATTCGTGGCTTCATTGTTCTCCATCGTCTTGCTGAGAATCGCCGTCAGCACGACTTTGCGATCCTGTGGATGCCTGACGAGGATGCTCTGAAAGTCTTTGCGCTGGAGCACGCACATTTCCACGTAGGTGGATGCGCGCGCGTTGGCGGTTCGCTCGTAGTTCATAAGCAGCGCCATCTCCCCAAACGACTGGCCACGCGTCAGTGTTTGAATGCACTTGGTCGACTCGTCTGTAGGAGTAGCAGCATTGACATCACTCTTGCAGTCTCTGCCCGAGTGGTCCTTGGCACTATTCGCGTTTGGTGGTCGGTAGCAGTTCACATTTGTTCGTACCATGCCGTCGCTCTCTGAGAACAGCGATTCGAGGTCTTCTCTGAGTGGATCCGTTGTGCACTCGAAGCTGTCGGGTCCGAGCTCGAGCACACACACGCCGCGGTTGATCATGTAGAATTCGTCGCCCACTTCGCCACGGCGAATGATAAAGTCGTCGGGCAAGTACACGCGCACGTGGAGGTGGAGCATGAGCTGCTTCTGGAAGTCGGGGCTCGCCTCCCGCCAGAACGGCACGTGCATGATGAGATCCATGTACTTGTACAAGATGACCTCGAGCTCGAGCGTGTGGCCGAGGCCTTTCGAAAATGCCACTATCTCGCCGTCGATTGTCTCGTACTCGCGTCGAAGGTGCTCGTAGTACTGGTGGATGCGTTCCCGCAACGGCAGTGGCAACTGAAGCTTGCCCATGACCGCGAAGACGGCCTCCATCTTGCGTTGGTAGTTGGTGGCATTGGCGTTAAAATTGGACACGAGGATCGCAACGTGTCCGAAAATAATCGCGAGCGCGATCGAGCCCATGAGGATCGCGACAGTCGCGTAAATGTTCTGCGCGACTGTCGCTGTGGGCACGCCCTGGCCCTGCAGAAGCTGCAGCACATCATAAAAGCACGAGACGTATTGCTCGATGGCTGAGCCCCTCGGCGTCGCGGGCAACCCCAACAGGCGCCAACCGCAGGCGAGATAGTGGGTAAAGACAGCGATACACAGCACGATCCACGCAATACGAAGCAAGTGCGAGTAGCGCGAGTATAGGATCCAGTCGATGAGGCGGCGCTCGGGGCTATCGCGGGCCGTAACCGAGAGTGCGCGCGCGATGCCCGTGATGCGCAGGCTCCGCAGGGCGACATCAAACAGGAGACTGAGCCAGATCGATACCACGGAATGGCTTCCCACGAAAAGCAATACCGTGTTCACCGGTAGTGACGATAACACCTCGATCGTGAACCAGCCGCGGAGGACCGTTCTGAGTCGCCGCGGCGTTTTCTTGAGCTGACGATACGAGTGGGAGCAGGCTGCGTTGGCTACGAGCATGAAATCGATGATGAAGATGAGGTCCACAGCGGCGTCGATCTCGGAAACCACGTTGTTCGAGTCAGCGGAGGAGTGGAACGCAACCCGAAGAGGGAACGTGATAATGTGGATACCGCACGCGCCCACAAGTAGAGCCAGTCGTCCTCGAGTCACGGACGTAGCGGTCGGTAGGATCGCCTTGGCCAGGTCCGAGGTACCTCGAGCAAGCCGTCGTTGCCATGGCAGCGTCGGCTCGGCTCGAGGTTCCGTGTCATCACCCCCAACGACTTCGATCGACATGTTGTGAGTTTGGGTTGCTCCGTCGTTCTCCGGCGCGGGCAGTTCGCTGGCATCCCGCGCCGTCGCTGTCGCCGCTGCAACCGGATCGCGAGAGGTTGCTCTCGTGCTCTTAGTAGACGACATTGACGCCGTCCGCGAGAGGCGACGGATCTGGAACCGCTCGACCATTTCCATGTACCGCTGACCTTTGGCCTCGGCTCGCCCACTCGCTGTAGATGATGCCTCCTGGGGTAGCGCGGCTTGTTGACGAACTACTTCATAAACGACATCTGCAAACCCGTCGTGAGAACCCATCGCTGAGAGATCGAGCGACTGGCGTTGCTGCACGAGCCGTTGACGTTGCGAAGTTGCGGTGTCTGTAGTCAAATAATCGGACGAGTATCGCCTGCGCGACGCCGCGCGAACAGTCCGCGATGCACCATCGAGCGACTGGACTCGCGCATCGAGATCAAGCGACGACTGACCATCCGACGGGGGAAGAGGAACTGGCACTTCCTTGGCGGCGTGCTGCACTTCTGGTTCCATTAGGCTTGGCAAAGTCTGACGGAGAGAGTTGCGAGTAGTTAGTATCGAGGCGTGGTGTCCACTGCTTCAAAGGTGTTGTGGCGGCTTCTGGGGGAGAGCAAATGATTCACTCGTGTTTATAGTAATGGATTCTATCATGAGCAACCGGGGGTGTTCCGTGTGTGTGTTACGATACGGCCTCAGGTATAGCTTGATATATACAGCAGCTCCGCAGGTGGCAGGCATAAGATCCACCGGAGGTTGCTGAATCGCAGCTGTGCTACGGGGAAAACACTCGTTAGGCAGATAAAAGCGGATACGACGATCTTGTGCAAGACGGATGGTTCTTTTGTGTGTGACAGGATACGAACACGTATTCAACTTGCCAGCAATACATAAAGCAGCGTCGTACGTGACAGTGCATAAGATAGAAGATCTCCTAACCTTATCTGAGCTATTCGTGGTTGAGGGGAAACGATAGCGTTCGTATCGGTTCTCTCTCAGGGTCGGCTTCGTGAGCCTGTCCAAGTCATTGTGTATAGAGTTTCTCAGTATCCTGGCCGTACTGGGTGCGTATCTCGACACACAGAGTGGGTTGTCGATTCGCGCGAGATTTTAGCTGATAAATGCACATTTACGGTATATTCCTAAAGCGTCGCGCTGATCAACGTTCTAGAGTCTAGGCGAAGAACGAACGGTAAAGTTCATCGAAGCTTCTTCAAGGTCGGCCCGACGTGCGGGAGTCGGGCTGTCGTAACTGTTGCTCAGTAGTGAAGCAATGCGAGAATGCGTCGTCGGATCCGTAGCCTGGATTATCGAACGATCACGTCTTTTCGTCCCACCACGAGTTCTTGCGGGGAACTTTCGTCGCGTAACGCTGCGTGGGCATGCCTCTTCGATCGATCATGTTGGTGCAGCAGGTGAAGTTGGCTCACGCGAGAATGGTCTTTTAGATCTGGCGGGGTGACATCTCATGCACACAAACTTCGTGTCCTTCTTCGTTTGTGTTCATCCAACGTTCTCGAAGGCGACGGAGGCTCAGAGTTTTTGTGTGCCCACACCATTTACGTGGCCGTTATCGACGATTCGCAAGAGGCAATGTTCTAGAACGAATCGATAGAGACCCAACCCAAGTCGGACTTGACGCAGCACTCATGCACCCTCTCTACTTTTCCACTCTGCTCGCTTCACTGCCCACAGTCCGTTTTGCCCACAGATACGCACACTGCCATGAAGATCACGGCTGCGGTTCGAAACCTAGAGATCAAGCAGCGTATTCTCGACGGTCCCAACTCGAGTGTATTTCTTGCCACGGACCGCGAGACGCACCGGCAGCTAGCATTAAAGGAAATTCCCATGAATCACCCGGACGCCAAGCAAGAGTTGCTAGTCACTCAGCGCCTCCATGCCACTGATGGCGCTCACGCGCACGTCGTTGTGTACGAGGCTGCGTTTGTAGAAGGCGACTCGCTCTTCCTCGTCATGGAGGCGTATCCACGAGGTGATCTCCATACCGTTCTGGAACATCTTCCCGGTCAGCGAATGCACGAGCACGACGCAATGCGGCTCTGGCGCCAAATCGTCACGGGCGTCGCGTGTCTCCACGACCATGGCATCGCTCATCGCGATCTCTCGCTCGAGAATGTACTTCTAGACGATCACGACAACGCCAAGGTCTGCGACTTTGGGCTGAGCACCTTCTCACGCAGAGACGAGTTGAGCGTCGGTCGCGTCGGGAAACCATACTATATGGCACCAGAGATCATGGCCGGCGGTCCGTACGATGCCATGCGAGCCGATGTCTGGTCGCTTGGGATCGTGCTATTCGTTCTGCTCACGGGCTCACCTCTAGTCCAGTCGGCATCGCCCTCGGACCCGTCGTTCCGGTCTCTCGCTCGGATCGGCGTCTCTGGGATCCTCAAGCATTGGCGCATGGACCGCGAGGTGTCAGCCCCGGTGGTCACACTCCTCGACCGACTGCTACAAGCCACGCCATCGGACCGACCAGCAAATGCACGAGATCTTCTCAATGATCTGTAGCGTCCGGTACCCAATAACATGAATAATTGCAATATCAGTAACTACAATAATTATTGGGATTGGAAGTCAAAAACCTCCAACAATGGATTACTACATATGCATTGCTCCAACCATACAAATTTGGATATACCAGGTGCGCGAGTGATTATGTTCGTTATTCTCAACGCTCAATGAACTGCACAGAGCAACGGATTCTTCTGCACCGTGCTGCCATTGTCTCGTCTACATGCTACTCTACTGCAATCTCAACTTCAGCACAGTATCACTGTCCGTAGCCATGCCGTCGACGAAAGATCGGAGCCAGGAACAACGTACTAGTATGACACGGACTGTCGCGATTCAGTTTTGTTTAACCTTGCCGCCAGGATCGGTGCTGGCTCCTACACGGCGTATCCGTATCCTTCCGCTATCGAAATGTGCCTGTGCCTCCACATGTTGAAGTATTCGCGACCAGTCGCCAGTACAGTACAGAATAATGCGTGTGAAGCCGATGGCAGCCGCGGGGTTCAAAGAAGCTGCACCATGTGAGACCATCTCCCTCCGCAATACTAGCTCCAGTGTGGCATGTGCCTGCCGCCCCATCTGATACTGCTTGGGTGGGGTCCTTCTTTCTTCGCTAGACGTGCCGTAAAGACAAGAACCGAAGATGCCGCTGGACCGAAGCCCCTCTCGCACGCCACAAGCGCACGCAATGGACTAAGGGAGCCCGCAAGATCAAGACGAAGGGATCAAGAGCTATAGCTGTATTAATACCAAGCAAGGATGGGGTGGCACCCAGTCGGACGCCTTCATTTCCAATCCTTCCATTCCATTCACTCCGGCTTGGCTGCCACGCGAACGAACGCAACGCAACGAACGAACATGACGCAGGCTCAGTCCGCCATGACGGCCTCTGGACTCGTAGCCAACTTCAACGTCCTGTCCCTCACGGACAGCGGCACGGCGACGACCAAGCCTGCTCATCGTATCCCCAGCGTCGATGAACGACTAGCTCGGTACAAGCCGATCCGCCGGCTCCGCAAGACACTGTACGGCGACACTGTACTCTGCCAAGACACGCGTTCCCCACACGAGACGCTGGTCGTACTCAAGCGGATGAACCTGCAGGCGCTGCGCGACAACACGGCCGGCGCCTACGAGAGCCCGGCTGCGGAACGCCGCG
>JAADXL010000562.1:0-22348 GCA_023337755.1 Pythium aristosporum | reverse complement strand
CCACTCAGTCACCCTCCGCCTCAAGCCACCACTCATGATCGCTACGTCTGCCCAACCCGTCGACTTCATGGACAGCCCAACCCGTCGACTTCATGGACAGCTTCTTCCAGAGCGTCCAGAACGCCTTCCCGTCGCTCAAGAGCTACCTGAGCTGGGAAGATGAGCTCCAAGATCTCGGTCCGATCGCACCCGAACTCTGCTAAGTGCTGCTCGCGACCGAGCCTTGACACACAAGTCGCACTGCGGTTATTGTACAGAGAGATCCATCGACTATTTAGCCGCGGCGCACCACCATTCGCTCGAACTGGTTCTTCTACATTTCCATTGCTCTTCATCTTTCTGGCCGAAGGCTATCAGGCTGCAGCGCCAGTAGGTAGCCAATAAGTACACTATCTCGTATGATCAGACACAATGTACTGGACGACAGTCGTTGGCGAGCTTCTTGGGCGGGGCAGTTAGTCGATAACAGGAGACTATGTTCAGAAATGGTGCGTCAATCTTTCGAACCGCTCGAATGGGGTGGAGTCCCAGTTCAATGCCAGCCTCGATACTGTATATATATTTGTATAATCATCCGGTGCGAATCCTCGCTCTTCTATTCCGAGCGTCTCATTGATCTCTCACTACGGTGCAAAAAGTAATGCACAACAAGTTGCCTCCACCTTCTGGACCTGACCGTCCTCGGTCTTTGGGAGAGTTCCTTGCGTTTGTCACGGGGGATCCAGCGTTTCAGTCCATCGGGTTCCTTCTTGTGCGACTCCGTAGAGGTGCGAGCCGGTGGGGCGACGAAATCTCTTGGGACTTGCTCTCGTGGCGGATCGAATTGATACGCGGCTGGTGGCGGCTGGAGGTGGCCTGGAGAGAGGACTCGCGGTCGTGTGGGGAGCCGTCCCAGACTACGGAGGAGAGCGAGCGGGACGTGGCCGTAGGTGTCGACGGGCGCATGGCGTTCAGTGCAGCGTGGCGAAGGAGCATCGCCATGTTCTCTTTGATGTGGGGAGTTTGGAAGTGAGGGTTCGTTTCGGCAGCGAGACCTTGAGTACCCTTCTCACTCAAAGGAGACCGAACGGTCAAGACTCAACATGGAGTACTGAGATACGCATTACCTGTACAATTTGATTTGAGGCCCGTTCGATCCCAAAGATGCGCTCAACGCCTGCTCTATAAACCTCTGCGAATGGATATGCAAAACACGATACCGGTATATTTTCCATTGTTGGGATTGGATGAGTCTGTCGGATGAGTCTGTTGAGTCAGGCTGTTCAGTCACCAGCGATCAGTGACTGTCATTGCCGATTAACTGACGGGACCGTACCATACAACAGTAAGGTGCATACGCATCAACCCCAACGTCATTCTACCCCTATGAGTCCAAGACACCTCGACGACTCCTTGCCAACCGGTACAAATGAACGAAAAGAGTGGAGTGCATAAAGAGCATCAGTTCTAAGCTATCTATCCGGACGTCGTCGATTACTTGGGGGCGACGTATGCGTCAAACGTCACGGGCTTGGTGGTGTCACACGGCACGAACGCCGAGCTCTTGGTGGGCTTGGCGCAGTCGCGCGGCGCGAACGGACCGTCGGCACCCTGCGTCTCGGGCTTGGTAAAGCACGAGCGGATGGCCGAGAACTGGTTGGCACCGTCCACGTTGGCGCACAGAACCTGCACGTTCTTGGGGTAAAGAGCTGAGATGGAAGCGACCGAGACCGTGGCGTTGGCCGCCGAAGCCCACTGGTTGATCTGAGCCGTGGCCATGTCGTGCACGGCCGCGGCGTTGAGCGAGGCCTTGAAGTAGTTGACGGCGGCCTTCTCCCAGTCGTCGCCAAAGGCGTTGTAGCAGATACCGTGCTTCTGGAACTCATGGTTGTAGATCTCGCAGAGCGTGTCGTACTCGTTCGACTGGGTCGGGTCGACCCACTTGGTCTTCATCTCCTCGAGCAGCGTCGGCTGGTTCTTAGCAAAGTCAGCCGCGTGGTAAGGCTTGTTGGCGAGCGTGTCGGTGACGTTGCAGCAGCCGGCAAAGCCATCGTTGTAGTTAGGCCAGAGTCCGTGGATCGTCATCTCGCTCTTGACAACCTGCGGCTGGCACGTGATGCCGTTCGGGAACGGGTTCACGTTCTGGTGCGAGATGGTCGAGTCCACACCGCGCAGGAGATCGCGGCAGAACTGCGGCACAAAGATCTGCTCGAGAAGCAGGTAGTCAAAGTCACCGGGGCGCTGCTTCTTGGCGAGACACGCCGGGTCGTTGGTCAGACACGTGGGCGTGGCCTTGGAGTTGACGCAAATGTCGACGCACTGCTGCTTGGGAGGCGTCGGGATCCAGCCACCAAGGTAGTCAATGGCCGAGACGGGCTGCGTGGCGGCGGCAAGCGCGGCGACGGCGATGGCAAAGTTGGCGAGCATCGTGGATGGAGAAGAAGAAGGGAGAGGTTGGTACCGAGCTGGTGTCTTGCTTGCGGTGAGGCGAAAAGAAGAATGAGAGTGCTGGAGGCGACCTCGTTCATGGCTCTCCGATCGGGAACCCGCGGACAGAAGGGAACGCGTGATTCGATCTCGGGAGGCGGGCCTATCCACGGTTCTATCATTCAAGCCTTGAATGATAGGCCCTTGAGTCAAGGAGCCTCAAGGGACCTGTGGAAGAATCGAACGTTTTGTTCTAGGTGTGGATCGCAAGATCGTCGAGGGACAAGTGCTGTGTATCATATCACAGCCGTGACTCACACAAACCTGTGATCCAATCAAAGTCTCCGATACGGACCTTTTATGTGCGATCGGCAAGTCAGCTGGTTTGTGACTGGGTCATTACTCACGGGTGTTATGGACGGGCCATCCGTCCCAAGAGATCCCCATAGAACCCATCGGAGCTCCGTTCTCGATTTACCGCTGGTTGAGCTCCCCAGTGACGTCGACGAGCCTGTCCTTCTGTCACAGAGGGACAAATCCGGATTTCCCAACTGACGGATGCGCCGTTGGGGGGACACTCACAACGGAGTTGACGACCCGATTCCCGAGTCCCAGTAGCTCCGCGCTGGCTTCCGTTCGTTCGTGTGGACTGTAGTACGCGTTTAGATTCGAATGATGTAAGTTACGTCCGCGGTCAAAGTTCCGAGTCTCAGCGCCTTCCAAAGGTCCACGCTCCAGTCGGAAGGTTTGGATGATCCAGTGGATCGCCCGCGCTACGCGACACGGTGAGCCCAGAGTGTCTGCGGTCGCCCCGATCAGCCAACAAACACGCCGAGTGGAACGGGCATGATCGCTCACCAAAGCTGTTGATGGAATCAACGCTGTAGCGTTGAGAGCTAATGTCACACGCCGAAGGCAACGGGACAGTACGCACGAGGAAGGCAAACACTCTACTTCGTTTGCTGCACGATTCGACTTCGGAGTCTGCACATGAGGGATCCTTCAGCACTAGGAGTGCGGCTCAAACGGACATGGCACGACTCCCAGCTACTTTGCAAACAACTAAGAAACTCGCTATGAAGTCTGTCCTCACTACAAGAGACACGTGATCTAGTGATGGGATGATTTCAGTCGGTAGATTGGTTTACTATAAGCGTCTCTGGGGAGACGTTGGCATGGCCACTAACTTAGTACGGGGCGATGTACGCGCCGAGCGTGATCGGCTTCGTGGCGTCGCAAGGAATGAACGCCGTCGACTTGCTGGGCTCGGCGCAGTCGATCTGCGTGAAGGGTCCCGTGGCACTGGCGACCGGCGGCTTGGCCCAGCAAGAGCGGATGGCCGAGAACTGGTTCGAGCCTTCGACGTTAGAGCAAAACACCTGCACTTTCTTGGTGTACAGCTGCTTGACGGCCGCGACCGTCGTGTTCTTGCTGGCCGACGCGGCCCACTTGTTGATCTGCATCGTGCCCTTGTCGAGCTTGCCGGCAACCGTGAGGGAGGCCTTGAAGTAGTTGACGGCGGCCTTCTCCCAGTCGTCGCCAAAGGCGTTGTAGCAGATACCGTGCTTCTGGAACTCGTGGTTGTAGATCTCGCAGAGCGTGTCGTACTCGTTCGACTGGGTCGGGTCGACCCACTTGGTCTTCATCTCCCTGAGAAGTGCAGGCTGATTCTTGGCGAACGCCGCTGCGTTGTACGGCTTGTTGGCGAGCGTGTCGGTGACGTTGCAGCAGCCGGCGTAGCCGTCATTGTAGTTGGGCCAAAGTCCGTGGATCGTGAGCTCGCTCTTGACGACCTTCGGCTTGCAGCTAATGCCCGCCGGAGCCGGGTTCACGTTCTGGTGCGAGATGGTTGAGTCGACGCCCTTGAGCAGGTCGCGGCAGAACTGCGGCACAAAGAGCTGCTCGAGCACCATGTAGTCAAAGTCACCGGGACGCTGCTTCTTGGCGAGACATGCCGGGTCGTTGGTCAGACACGTGGGCGTGGCCTTGGAGTTGACGCAAATGTCGACGCACTGCTGCTTGGGCGGCGTCGGGATCCAACCGCCGATGTAGTCGACGGCCCAGACGGGCTGGGCGATCGTCGCGAGCGTGACAGCGGCAGTGAAGGCAACGGCAGTAAGCATCGTGAGAAGATGAGGCTGGTGTGGTGTGACGAGGGCGAAGCGAATTCGAGAATGAGCAATGGAGCTGCTGGCGGACAAGCGACGAGCTCAAATGGGGAGAGCTTTCTCTCACCTCATGACGTGGGCCATGTGCCCCTTTCTCTCTCTCCCTCTCTCTCCGCGTCACCATGTGGTTGAGAAACATTGAAGCTCAGCCCTCCAGTCTCCCCAGCCGCCGTGACTTGACGTTTGTATGGGTTCGGCTTCCCAACCACGAGACTCGACGTCGTCATGGTGACTGATTCGTTCGCATTCACAGCGACTGCTTCAACTTTCTCCCGTGACACGATCCAACGACGCGCCGCCTCAACTGGACATTTTTTCTGGTATACAAGACGTGTTGACAGGCTGGCAATTGGCTATATAATACTAATGCAACATCAACGGACGCTCACTAGGCATCTGGTCGCCAAGCTGATCAACATGATCACAGCAGTGCGGGGAGGGCTGGCCCACGTTCTGAACTTCCGAGAATCGGTTGACTTTGTCTTCCTTACTCGAAATGCACAGAGCCGGTCAAGCGCTGCATGTGGTGGATGCCATGGGCACGAGTGACACTGATGTTAATACTGCACTTGCAGTAATGGCAGGCGGTGCGGGTGTCGAGAGACCGACGAGCGCATGGTCGGGTGCCAGCGACGTCAGCGAAATCCGTACCGATCCCTCCCGAGGGACGGATGAAACGGTGCGATGTCAAAACACGGTCAAGATGGACGCTTACCAACTTCTGTTGGGCGGAGGAGGGGTCGCCGCGGGCGTGTAGCCATACGCATATTCGTTGACGGGCTCGGCGATCCATTGCTGCGGTGATGCACGTGGTGGCAGCGGGTCCCATGGCGTGTGCGCCGTCGCCGCAGAGGTTGCTGGTGGGGCTCCACGAAGCTGGTGCTGTGGATCGAAACTGTGCACTGGGATTGCATGCGGCAGAGGAGGCGGGCCGCCGTATCCGTACTGGTACGTCTGCGGCTGGGGCGCTGGCGGGTGCATAACCACATTAACTTGAACGGACGGCGGCGGTGTTTCTTCCTCAGTCTCCTCCCCGAGTTTTCGATATTTTTTCCACATCATGTAGAACATGAGCAGAAACAGCCATCCGAACACCAGCCCCATGTAGAGGTAGGTGTTGCCGTCGTCACTTGAAGACGAAGAGAGCAACGGCCGGAAGCGCCCGTAGGCAGAACTCACGTACTCGTACATGTCGTCTGACAACCCGACCAGGTTAGCCCGGTCGTACGTTGAGAGCGTGAAATCCACGGACACAGCGCGAGGCGACGCGTACGTGGACGCGACTTTGGACCAGTCAGTCGTCGTGATATTCGAAGCCGGCAGATCCTCCAGTCGCCACTTGCCCGTGAGCGACTTGGCTTCCTTGGTCACAAACAGTGCGATGGCTTGCAGCAGCTTGTCGCCAGCGGAGCTGTCGAGTTCCGAGGAAACGAGAACGTTGTCCGACTCGATGAGGATCGTATTGTGCGTCGTACTCGGACCGGCAAAGGCATCGTAAAGATCACGGGCGACGCCGGCAGAGCCCATGGGACTCAGTCGGCTCGTGAGGATCAACACGTCCGACGTAGAGGACCCCACGAGTCCTGTGGAGCTGTTCACGCTGGTCGAACGGGTACTGGACGGAGTGTAAGTCAGTTGAATGGATCCGTTGGGCGCCACCTGATTCGGTTTGTAGAGATCCGCGCACGTCTTGGCGTCGCTTGCTGTGTACAGACAGTACGCGGCCTGCTGCCCTAGTATCATGCCTTCACTGATCAGCGACTTGTTGAATGACTGGATCAACTGGGCAGTGGACGGTAGGGGCGTCGGCCAAAACTCCGAGTACGTGACCACGCGATCGGCGAACGCGGCGAGCGATTCCTGACCTCTATACACCGGCGGCTGCACTGCGATCGTCCGAATCATGCTCGAAAGCATGAACGCGTCGGTGTCACTGCAGCGCTGCACTCTGTACAGCAGCGGCGCCGAGTACTTCATGGCCGACGGGCTGGAGCGGACCCTAGCAAAGAAGCGGCGCAGCCCATGGGTCTGGAACAGATCGCGGTCCCCGTTAAACGAGGCGTTCGCGAGCAGGCCCACGCACCGTGACGGGTTCGTGCTGTCTGCTTTTGTAAGGACGTTTTGCATCACGCCGCGCATGGAGAGCGATAGGTTGGCGTATTTGGCACTGCACACTGGGTCCAAATCACAGCCGTCCAAGAAGCGGCTCGTCGAGGTGCCCGTGATCTCGTCGTACGTTGGCGGCAGCTTCATCATGTGGGGCGTGTCGAAAATGTAGCCTGCGATGCTGGTGTTGGAAGCGTGGCTACCGGCCATGAACCGCTGGACAATACGCGACGTCTTGCCCGTCGCGAAGAGGTACACATTGGGATTCGCTGGGATCTCTTCGGTTTGCACGAGCTGCAGCGTCGACGCGAGGTCGCGTGCGGCGCTGTCGAGCGAGAAGGAGTTCGTGGCGTTCGTGCCAAAGACCTTGGTCAGCCAGCGACTGCAGTTATTGGCAGCGGTGATGGCCGCGCTGGTGATGGCAGTCCGCATGCCAAAGTCGGCCGCGAGCTGTCCGCACGGTGACGGGTTGGCACCGTCGGTCGGCGGCGTGGAGAGCCGTGTGAGCATGGCGTAGACGTTGATCGCAGCGCCGCCATGCTGCCGTGCGATGCGATCCATGAGCGTGGCCGCTGTTGAAACGTACAGCAAGAGTGGTGATGAGGGATGGACTCCAGTATTCCCCATTGAAAAGCTACGTACTCGCTGCATTGTCGGCTGAATCAGTGACAACCCACACAGTCGGGGCGTCCGCGGTCTTGGTGGTTTGGCGACGGAGCACGCTAAGCGTGTGGTTCTGCGTGTTGCCCAGTGAACAGGGTGCCGTGTCGGCGTAGCACACGGGCACTTTCACGGTCGCGCAGTCAAAGTTACTGGGGTTGAGGAACGCACAGCCCTTCCATTGGAGCGACCCCGACGACGCAGGGGACGAGGACGGGGACGGGAAGAACGTGAAGTAGGGAGGTAGAGTGAAGTTGGGGGGGAGAGTGATGTTGGCGGCGCTGGCGACGGAGGCGCCGAGCAGCACGAGCGCGAGGCCTCGGCGCATGGTCGCAGATATCAATAGTACTCGGCGAGTTCGGGAATGGAGATGTGGACCTGCTCGATGATGCCCGATGAGCTCACGTCAGCGAATTTATTTCTTGTTCTTGACCGGTCCGTACCGAGAATGACGGTCACGCTGACAGCCTGTCAGCGTAAATTACGTCGTGGTGGTAAGGTATAGTGACCCACGTGTGACACAATCTAAAAAATTAAGGTGGACGTTCCACGCTGATATATACGGGTCGGGTTTGGCCAGTTCGTCGGAGAACCCGCAACTATCATCCCTAATAAAGTACTCTGGAATCCCTTCCACCAGACTGCAGGCTGCAAATGTACCGAATGACGATATCTCGATATAGTGACAGGTCAGTACTGTGGCGAATAAACTAATCCTACTGTAGGCAGAGCTTGAAACCGAACCCAAAAAATCTAGTACGAGGTGTGTGGGCCACATAGATTGCGATCATCAAAGATCACGTTCCCCCGATACAGCAATGGAGATTGCGCGCGTCACCTGCAGCGCGTGCGCATTTACACGCTCAGGGCGCCGAGCAGCAGCAGCTCCGTGGCGCCGCTCGCATTGGCACGGGCGGTACCACTTCCGAGCGGCCACAAGTTTCCGTTTCTTTATCGAAGTGCAGATGAAATATCTCTCGCTCGGCGGCAAGCGGATCTTTGGCGGCAATGGGAGTACGACGAGCGGGTGGGCCCCCGGTGTCGCAGCCGCAGGCGTAGACTCTCGGTGAGACTGTCCAGGATGGCGGCGGCGCGCAGCTCCACTATCTGGAGTTGCAGACGACGTTTGGCGTCGGCGTATGCCAGTTGTGGGCAATGGCAATCTTACCAACTTCTATTGTGCGTATGACCACGTTGACATGGACGACGGACGGCGGCATCTCGTCTTCTGTTTCCTCCCCGAGTTTTCGATATTTTGCCCATAACATGAAGAACAAAACCACAACCAACCACCCGAACACCAGCCCCATGCAGAGGTAAGTGTTCCTGTAAGTGTTACTGTCGGACGTAAGGGGAGGGAGGCGACAGCCGGAAGCGCGCGTAGGTGGAACGCTGACGTACTCGTACAAGTCTTTTTTATTGGCCTTAGGACGCTAGACACCCAAATGTCGGCTACCCTGTCATGTACTCGTACAAGTCGTGCGTCGACCCGACCAGATTAGCCCACTCGTACGGCGTGAGCGTGAAATTCACGATGACGAACTTTACGCGGCCAGGAATTTCTACCACTCCGTAGTCGAACTAACGTTATTCTAGACGGTCAGTCCCCCCCTTCCCCCCACAGCTCACGCGCTCATCCTCTGCCAGCTCCGCGAGTATCGACCTCCCAAGAACGCTCGGCTCCTCTGCATCTACTCGCGGGCGAGACGCCTCACGGATCAGCTTGATGTACGCCACTGGACTCACCACGTGCGCGCACACAACAAGTTGGTCGATTCTCTGGCCAACCTAGCCATGGATACTCACACCAGCTCGCAGGTGTTCCATCGTACGGCACGCTCTGGGCATGCAACGCTTCAGGCCCAGCTGAGCAATGACCTCAGCCCGTGGCTGGCCGACTCAGTCGACCGCCGGGCTGGCCTCTATGTTCTGTCTTAGGTTTCTCCCTCTGAAGCTACTAGATACATTTAGTGCGCATAATAGACTTCAGGTTCATCATCATCACCGTCTCGTCTCGTCCTGGCCCTGAACTCCCACTCGATCCCCCGTCATGAAATAGGAGATTAGCAGTCCGCGCTGCGGGGGAAGGTGTGGGGGTTGGGTCCTTGAAGAGAAGCGCGATGATCCGGAAGATCGATGGAGAACCGCGGCCTGGGGGTGCGCGCACTGTACCGCCTGCATGGCACAATGCTCGCGAGAAGGGTGATGTAGGATTTTCTCAAGACGGTGACACCAATACCCAGTCACTCCAATAACTTCTGGCTGTCCAAGTTTGGCTGCCTCATTTATCATGCCAAGCAACTACACTGTGCCAGCTCATGTATCATTCACCATAGAAGAAACGCAAGGACTACAGCATTGCACTGCCATGGCAGAGGCATCCGATTTTTCTGTATTTCTATGTTGTTCCGCCTATTCGAGTAGCTCTGGGCTCGTGTTCTTTCGTAGACATTATCGACGACGCGGTGCATCTTGGCATACTCACACACACCTGCACAACTGCCCGCAGGTTCCTTGAATACTTCCACCACAGATGAACGGCCCCGAAGCGCAGTTGCACGAGCCTCCGCAGGCGCCTCCTGGGTCCGAGCTGCACACCATCTTGCGTGGCGTCGTATTCGGGCGGACACGGGCCGGCACCGCTGCAGCGCCTCGCCCCTTGAGCATCCGCTGAGCCGTTTCAGAGGACTGCACCGATGTTTCTTCAGCCCCAACAGAGACAGCAATGGCGAGGAGACCGCAGAGAAGGAAGGAGAACTTCATCTTGAGAGGGTGGGTTGGCGACTTGTTGGTGCGCTGGGAAATTGGAGAATGAGCCACAAACCAAGTCGCATTCACCGCTGCCTTCATGGATAATTCACTAGAGGATCATCCTCCGTCCTGCAGCGAAAACCCAAAGTCTCGCACAAGGATGTTACTCGCATCAAGATGATGTGGGTAACATGCAGACGCTTGTACGAGACCTTCCAGTGAACCGGCTCTGCTGTGGAGATGCCACCGTGTGATCTATTATATAGTGGTCCCTGGCGCAAGCGCTCCTGCATTGCAAATGCGTTCGTACAATGGATGAGTTTTGTGCTATATTGTGCATAAAAAAGCCAGTATGAGACTACCGGGGATGTTTGTTGGCGAATATACGGACTCCGTAGGACTACTGAATACTCTTTCGGCGTGAATGTTAGTATCAACTTCTCAAGTCCTCACAAGACGCCTCGGCATCGTGCGTTCCAAGATGCGCAGATTCCGCTACAAACTGTGGGAGCGCACTTTCTTGACACCACACCCATCAAAAAGTAGCGACGACATGCGCCGCGTGTTTTTTTCTATTGAACGCCATCCGCAACTGAACGAAGACGCTGTTTTGAGCACTTTTCCCGTCGGTGGGACGAATTTTTCACGAATATCTTCCATTGCAGCCATGTCTCGAGGAGACACATCCATTTGACCACCAATACGTCCATACTAAAGAAACCGTTTGGCTAATAGGTTGTGAATCTTGGTGATCAACAGAGCCTGCTATATATTGCTGCTTTCCGCCACGAGTATGAAGCGTTCGCCAATGCGTATGAGCACGTGCTGATCTCAAAAACAGGCGGTGGTCTCATACGAGACATCGGGCAGACACTAAGGTCAAGAAGCGTAGAATCCTGAGGACCGCACATCATATTCTAGTTGATCCTCTTTCACTCACCTCTTCAAACTCCCACAATGCCAGACTGGTCGCCAGCCTTTACCGGAACAACCTCCTCCATGATCCAGCCCTATCATTGCCCATCAGCGGCAGAAGTCACCCGACTAGTGTGCAGTATCTCGCACTGGGAACTCCCCAGCGGAGAGATGGATAGCCTAGGCGACAGGGAACTCTGGGACGTGATTTGTGTAGCGTGATCTTCCACACCCTCTGGCCCAGAGGGTGGGCGACTCGCAACGACAAGAAACACCGGCAGGAAGACCACTCACCGGCTACAGTCACTGTCTGGCTGACGAAAGCTCACATCCGTACACTACGCACCCTCGCTTTTGCCCTCGACGACGACGAACTCCGAGCCTGCCTAAGCTGCATCTGCGACCTTGGTCGACTGTAAACACTGGCGTCTTCGTTTTCTTCGGTGCCAACGTTCCTCTATATTATCAGCTAGATTGGTGGAGTGCGGAAGAGAAGTCAATACCATTCCTCCCCCCCCCCGAAACTATCTCTCCGAAGTTGTAGCAATGCATATCCTTCATATACTGTTTGAAGAAGCGGCGATGTAGAACCCAATAACCTGTGTCAAAGGCATATCAGTACTGTATCCATAATAGAATTAAACAGGTGGGTCTGGAATATGGGTTGTTGTCCCAAATTTCAAACCCACCCGTTTTCGAGTATAAATCGATCACCAAAGGTCACGATCCCCCCATATTACTACAGCAATGGAGGTTGCGCGCGTGGCGCCAAGCGCGCGCGTCTCCCGCGACGACGTGCGCAGTGCGCTGCACACGCATTTCCACGCTCAGGGCGCCAAGAAGCAGCAGCTCCGTGGCGCCGCTCGCATCGGCACGGGCGGTGCCGGCGCTGCGACTTCTTCCCCGCTTCCGAGCAGCCGCAAGCGCGTCTTCTCCTTCATCCAAGTGCAGAAGAAAAAGCTCTCGCTCGGCGGCAAGCGGCTCTTTGGCGGCAATGGGGGTAGTAGTAGTTCTTTATCGCAGTCGCAGTCCAAGTCGTACATTCTCTGTGTGACGGTCCAGGACGGCGGCGGCGCGCTGCTCCACTACCTGCAGCTGCAGACGACGTTTGCCGTCGACGTGCGCCAGTCGTGGGACATTGGCAAGCTCCACGTGATTGAGAACAATGGGGTCTCGAGCGACAAGAAGCGCGGCGCGTTCGCGCTCTTTTTCCAGGACGAAGACGCGCCGTGGCAGTGGCTCGTGGACGACAGCGAGACGGCGCACGCCATGGACGAGTTTGTCTGGAGTCTGTGCGCGCTCGCGATTGACCAAAAGAAGCAGCCCATGCCGCGGCTCGTGCGGTTCAATCTCGAAGAGCTCAACGAGACGGCGATCCACCACAATCTCCCCAAGCGATACGCTATGGATGTGGATCTGCTCGAGCATGTGGCCGCGCTTAAGAAGAAGGCGCTGAGTAGCGGCGGTGACAACGACGACGACGGAGACGACAACCAACACGGGGACGCCAAACCAAAGAAACGAGACGCGAAATCAGCGTCGCAGCAGCAGCAGCAGCGGCTCACGTCGGCTGAGAATGAAGACGCTGCGGCGCTGCTCGCTGGCGTCAACTGGAACGACGACCAGCTCCAGGCCGTGGAAGAAAACTTGAAGAAGCAGCTGCGCGGGCTCGAAGACGACAACATTACGTTCCTGCTGTCCTTTGAAGGCGACGCGCACGCCTCCAAAACGGCCAGTGGCAAGGCCACGACGACGTCAGTCGACCGCATCCTCGTGGCCATCGAGACGCTGCAAAAGCGAGTGGACCACTTGCAGGCCTGGAGCAACGACTCGAGCGAGCTGCTGGAGAGCACGTCGCAGAACATGCTCCAGTTTGAGTCGCTCAATAACCAGCTCGAGATCCACTTCAAAAACAGCGTGGCACTGCAGGAGACACTCGCCACGATGATGGCGACGATCGAGCTGCCGCGCGAATGCATGGCCGTGCTACTCAGGCCTGTACCCATCTTCCCCGACGACGCGGCGAGTGGAAGCGTAGGGCGAGCCTCTACGTTCTCGGAAGCGCGTGGCGCGAGCCAGGCCGAGTCGGACGTGGCCCAGCGTGATCTCCCGGAACGGCTGCAGCTCACGATCGCGACCATTAAGCGCGTCGACCAGGCCATAAAATCTACGCGCGTGTACCCTGCGAGCGAGATGGCGGCATTCCGTGCACGCGGCGATGAGCTTGCGCGACTGAGCAAGACGCTGTGTGACAAGCTGGCCGCTGCGTTCGACGCGTTCCTGCAGCGGCGCTCCAAGCAGTGGTCCTCCGTATCGCGCCAAGCCGCGGCGGCCGCCGCTGCCGCCAGCAGCTCAGCCATGCCGCGCACATCGATGGCGACAAGTGGTTTCCAGATGCGTGACATTCGAGAGATCTCGTCGTCAGCGTCGCATCGGTACGAGTCGCGCATGTCGCGCACGACAACGTCGTTTGCGAGCGAGTTTGAGAGTGGCGGCGGCAAAGAGATGGACTGGGCCTTCTCGAACGAGCAGTTCCACACGTCTCTGCTCCAGTACCAGCCGCTCTTGGAGGCGCTGCAGAGCCTCGACACGCGAGCGCTTACTCAAATGCGGCTGCTGTACGCCAAGCACGCGTCCGCCGTGTATAGTCCGCACGCTCAGACGCTCTTCCGGTGCCTGCGCGACAAGCTCCCGAAGACGTCGTCTTCTAAGCACGGCGGACCGCACTTTACCAAGCCGCAGGCGCTCCAGTCATGGAGCGTCCACTTGTCGGCGTCGTCGTTTGACGGTCTCCAGCTCAGCGCCGCGCCGCTTCTACAGCAAGCGTTGGACCACCTTGTGCCGATTCTCACGCGCGAGCAGCACTTTCTCTCCATGGTCTTCTTCCCACTCAACTCGGACCAAGGCGAGGACGCTTCGATGGACGACAGCAGCAACGACGAGCTGACGCTGTTGATGGAGGGCGTCTTTGACAAGCTGCTGAAGCGGCTCAACGACTTTGGCGAGGCCTGCGCGACGCGGAACATGCTTGATGCGCTTTCGCTAGTCGTGCTCGTCGATCCGCTGCTCGCAAAGTACCAGCCGCAGAGCGCGTTCCTGTACAATACGCTTGTGAGCTTCCAGCTGCAGATGAAACGGCTGCTCATCAAGTTCACTGACGACCACGCGTCGTGGATCCAAAATCATACGCACACGGACACGCGCATGGCCGGCGTGCTGAGCCCGATCTCCAAGACGCTCACGATGGTTGCACGGCTCGACGAATGCGTCGGCAGCAAGACGGACGACGCCACGCTTGCACTCCTTTTCCACCGCATGGTGCCCGCGACGCTGCAGTGGCTTGACAAGATATCCGAGACCAAGCCAAAGTACACGGCGCTCACGCGGCTGGAGAACTATCTCTTCATCTACGACACTCTCTCGGCGATTATCGCGCCATCATCCTCGTTGCCGCTGGGCGAGTCGCTCGAGTCATCGCGCGTGTCGCCGCTCGCGCAGTACGCAGCGCTCGCGCAGCAAAAGTACCAGGAGAACTTGCAGCTTTACCTGGCATCCATCTGGAGCTACGAGTTCAAGCAGCTCGTCCCGCTCTTTGACGGGATCATAGAGCTGCTCAAAACGGTGCCCGTCCACGAGATCTCGTTCCACACGTCGCGCCAAGAGGTCCGCCGTATCCTCGAGACGGTTGCCACTGGGGTAGATGCTTGCTGGACCTTGTGGATATCGTCTTCTATGCGTGGTGGTTACTGACGAATTGGAATATCTCTTTGTTGCCTGCAGTTTGACAAGTCGGTCAAGAGCATGCACGACCGCATGAAGAAACATTTCCGGGAAACGCCAAAGATGCTGCCGCTCGTGTGGGGCCAATTTGTCGAGTTTGCAGGTGGGCGCGTGACGCGGTACGAACAAATCGCGGCTGAGTGCTACCAACTGAAGTTCGAGCCGACGCCGGCACGCGCTGGCGAGTTGCTTCACCGGTTTGCTTCGCTCACGACCACCAACTCTACGGCGTCCATGCACGCCCACTCGACCCACTCGTCGTGCGGATAATAGAGGGGAGAGAGGTTCTACACACGCGGAGATTGCATCAGTCTACCCAAATCGAATTGCGTCATGTTTGCAGTCAGATTCATCATCTCGTTTAGTGTTGCTTATCGCCCTTCTTGCTGGCAGCTCGCTGTGCCACACCCTGGATGGGTGACGCCCACACTGCCATGGCGAGCGTGTGCACTGGTAGATAGAGGCAACACAGGTACGGAAGTGCGAGGCTGTTGATGCTGGCCGAGAAGCTGCGTACAAAGTAGGAGAGCGAGGCAGTCGTCCCTATCCATCACAAACAACGTCAGTGAGGAGACCACAAACCATGCCAAACCTTCAATCGTGTACCTGCTGCGTCCATGGCCGATAACAACGTGAACACCCCCAGCGGCGACGACGCGAGCAGCCACAGTGAGAAAAGCACTCGCTTGATCGGACGCTGCGCCAGCTTGGCAAACGGCTCGACCAATGCGAAAAACGCCACTGGCAATGCACATAACAATGCCATCGGGTAGTTGAGAATGCCCATGACGATGTGCGCGTACCTACACAACACAACAATACGAGGAAATCCATGAGACAAAAACATCAACAAACTGCAGTAGAGTCCGGACGTACACGACGAGCGTGAGCATCGCGCACTTGAGTGCACGCCAACCATTGTGGTCGATCTCCAGCGGCGACTTAGCCGCTTCGACCGGCGTCGTTTTTGCACTGCTTGAACTCGAGTCGAAATGTTGGAGATTGATGAGCCACTCGCGCGCGCGGCCATTACCGCTCAGCACTGGCAGCCCACGCAACAAGGGCACCAGCACCGATACCACGAGCAGTTGACCGGCGGCGACGCCTGCCGCAATGACTGGATACATCGAGGGACTGATACGTGTGAGCAAGACCAACGTGATCAAGCCAAGTGCCTCGAGCGCGACAAACACAGCGAGTGCAAATGCCATGCGCATGCCGGCGGTGGTGTTGCACATGAGCACGAGATGCAGAAGCGCCGGCGAGACGGCGAGCACGACCGTATAATAGTATTCTCCAACGGACACAAAGTCCTGATTGTTGGGCAGCACGTAGAGGAAGAACGACTGGTGGAGCTTCTCTTCGAGGTTGCTCAGCGAGCGTACTACGAGCTCGAGCGGCCGCAACACGCTTGTGACGGATCTCGCGCCCTGCCAGTGCTGCACGTCGACGCTTTGCGTGAGTGCGACCGTGACCGCGTCGATATTATAGCTGATGAAGCTGCCGTGGAGACCCGACGGACCGGTCGCGAGCGTCTTCATGAAGCGCAGCATGCCAGAGAGATTGGAGACGTATTCGCGCGCCTTGGCGCGATAGTCTTCTGGCACATACTCCTGCACGAGTCCTAGCATCGATGCCCTGGACCTCTCCAGCACGTCGTCGCACGCGACCCGACGGAACCCTCGCTCTGGTTCGAGCACTTGCTGCACCGTGAGGCAGCGGTCCAAGACCACGGGCACCGACTCGAGGTACGTGTGGCTCACGACCGTGTTGACAAGATCGAGGTTTGGTAGCTGCCCGTTGATCCCGGCCGTAAACACGCCGAGCACGTCGACGCTCGACAAGTCGCCGATGGTCTCGAGGTTGATCGCGGCGCGGATGAGCCCGGCGCGCATGGGCAGCGAGCTCTCGCTGTTCTGCGTGAGCGGGTCCAAGTGGTACGCGCGCAGCCACGCGTCCGTGCCCGGAGCGAACCCATCCACGCCATCCATCGGTCCGTCTACAGATAGTTCAATCAGTCGCAATCCGTACGGTATGTCATAGGGCGATAGTACTACTCACCATCGGCAAAGACGAGGATGACGTCCTTGGCGAGCCACTTGGCGTTGGCGAGGAACTCGAGCAGCGCGAGCCCCATGGCGACGCCAGAGTACGGCGCGTTGGTGGCGCGAGCGCCAATGTTGCGGTAGTGCGTGGTCACGACAATCGATTCCTTGTGGTCGCCGAGCGGCGCGGCGCGGAGAATGCCGTAGACGTTCGTGCCGTTGGTTTCCAGGCGCTGGCGGAACGCGCCGACGCGGTCGATCGTGCGTAGCTGCGTCTCGAGCCAGTCGACAACGCGCGTGCAGTCGCTCGGGCTCTGGCCGCAGCCCAGCGGCGGAAGCTGAGGGATGGTGAGGAACGAGGCGTGCCACTCGCGCACGCGATTCTCCTCGTCGTGCCACGCCTGGGCGTCCATGGAGTCGACCAGCAGCGCGTTCTCCGAGATGTACGTACCGCGAGGCTTGAGCTCGCCCGTCGTGACCGTCACAGCGGGGTGGAGAAGCACCCAGATCGCGCCCAATGCGTACGTGACCCAACTGGCAATAGACGGGTCATGAGAACAGCGATATCTCGAGTTCCAGGCCGCTCTAGAAGACGTACCATAGCGAAAGCAGGCGAGAAACCACAGCGGAAGCGAATGAGCGGATCGCGCGCTTCAGAGGCTTCTCAGGGGGTGCGGTGGAGGCCGCCGAAGCGGCCGTCGGCGTCGGATCGGCCATGGCGTCCGTCGCGGTTATTCGTCCGATGTCCAACACGTCTCCCCATCAACGGGTCGTAGGAGGCAAAACCCGTTTCAGTTTCAAACCCACCCGTGTAAGATACGGTAAAATGTTATTTACCGATATTAAAATACGGTAACTCTGCTGGCTTGAAGCATTCCCATCAAACTGAGACCTTTGGGAAGATGATGGGAGACGACGCTGGTGGCGCCGCCCCCGCGGCAGGAAATGCAGTGAGCGCGTACGAAGCGAAGCGCATGCAGCGCATTCAGCAGAACCAGCAGATGCTGCAGTCGTTGGGCATCGCAGTCCAGCCGCGCGAGCGCAAGCGCCGCATCGTCACGCGTGACGAGAACGCCGTGCCCGTGGAACCGCGTCGCTCTTCGCGGCTCCAGCAGCAGCCCACCGAGCAGGAGCCGCCGTTGGAATTGGACTCGACGCCTCGTCATGTGCGTATGCGACGCGTGCGCGGGACCGAGTTCACGCTCCTGAAGCTCCTGACTGTCGAAGCGACTCAGCAGCGACCAACGGGCAAGCTCTCGCGCCAGTCGAGCACATTGCTCGATATGGACATGGCGGCGTTTCACGACCGCTGGCTGGGCAAGCAGATCTGGCCCAAGGGCAAGGCGACCGTGATGGAAGGCATGTGCCCGATGCATGTCCCTTCATTCTCCAAAATGCTCGGCATCCAGCAGTGGCGAAACGGCGTCGTGCTGTTTGTGAACGTGCACGGCGCCTCGGGGTACGAGAACAGCTTCACCGAGATTCCGCACAAGGCGCCATCCTCCGATAGTACTGAACCTGCGGCGGTGCATTTCCGGTGGTTCGCACAGGAACGGCAGCACGAGGCATCGCCTGCCATCGTGCGGCTGATGGCGGCGCAGCACGGCGACCGTTCGCTGTGGCTCGACGGTGCCGCCTCGCAGCCACCGCCAGAATCTGACCAGAGCGGTATGGCCACGAAGCCAGAGCCCGTACTGCTGTTTCTGCGCGACGTCGACGGTCCTTACGTTTACTGTGGACGGCTCGCGTACCTGGGCCACCTGCGCGAGTCCAAGCCCATGGAGTTTCGCTGGCAACTGCTCGACCTCGACAAGATCCAGTGGCGCGACGTCAAGCAGCTGATTGACGCTGCGGCGGATCACGTCCATGCTGAAGGCGTCGCCGCTGAGATGGCTGAGACCATGAAGACTGAATAGGCAGGATGAGGGCAGTGATTCCTAAACTTTCACTATGTTTCCTTTACTACCGTAACACTGTAAATTTTGGGTAAATACCGTAACAGCCCAGGACCATTCGTCTCAGTTTGAGACTCTCCGACTGCTTTCAACGCAATGGCGGGAAACGAGACCAGCACCACCAGCGCCAACGCCGTGAGCGCCTATGAGGCCAAGCGCTTGCAGCGCATCCAGCAGAACAAGCAGATGATGCAGTCGCTCGGTATCCTGCTCCAGCCGCGCGAACGCAAGCGCCGCATCGTCACGCGTGATGTGACCGTGGAGCCGCGTCGCTCCTCGCGCTTCGAACGGGACCCCACCAAGCGCGCAAAGCTGCCGGCCGCGAACGAGGTGAGGCACCCGTCCGAGTTGGAGCTGCTGGACATGGAAATGGCGTCGTTCCACGACCGCTGGCTGGGCAAGCAACTCGGAACCATGAAAAGGCCCATTGTGATGGAGTCCCTCTGTCCACAGCTGCAGCTGTGGCCTGGGTATACTGTCAATCGCAGTGAGCAGTGGCGTAGCAGTGGCGTAATGGCGTCGTGCTGTTTGCCACCGTGCGTGGTGATGCTGGCTATTCGGACATGTTCACCGAGGTGCCGTCAACGACTCCCGGGAGTAGTAGTACCGAGCCGTCCGCCGTGTACTTTCGCTGGTTCGCGCAGGTAGCTCACAGAGTCATCACCACTTCACACGCGACTGGTGGCCGCACCGAGCGGAGATCCCAAGCTCTGGCTCGACCGAGACAGAGTCGCCCCGCTATCCTTGCCTACCCAAGGCGACGGAAGTTGCACTCCAGAAACCGTGCTCTTGTTTCTGCGGTTTGTGGGCGGCCTGTACGTCTACTGTGGACGGTTGGGGTACCTGGGCCACGACCGCGAGGCGCTGCCCATGGAATTTCGCTGGCAGCTGCTGGACCTCGACAAGATCAAGTGGGGCCACGTCAAGAAGCTCCTCGCCGGCTGTCGCCACTAGGCGGAGAATGCCAGTGCGGCCACCGCCTGGAAATCATAAAGCCGTATAGATGCGAAGATGTGAGGAGAAGGCGAGTGTACGCGAGATCCGTCTACCGTGTATTACCGTACATGGGTCAAGTAGTGTAGATAGCGTTGTTGAACACTCCAAAACGAACTTTCAGACTCACCAAAGTGCGGTGAAATCGTCTCATCGACAACGTGAACAGGGGCAGGCTACACGGCGTGGCACAGTGGAAGGCCGGCACGAAAGATTGTGATCAGATGCGACCGGTTGCCATGTTGTATGATGCGACGGTGCACTTTCGCAAGATCGTCGCTTTCGTGGCGCCTCTTGACGGCGCCTGGACCCATACGCTGTCGACAAGATCCGCTGGCGAAGCGCCAAGCAGCTCCTTCAAGTCGATGGCTACATCACGTTTGACACCGACTCGGAAATGCAGAACTGAGGATTATACTACTGTAGTGTCTTCGAATAGGAAGGGGGCAAAATAGATACTAAAGTATGACTTAGTGCAATCACACTCGGAAAGCCTGGGAGCGGGTGGTCGGTCACCCTTATAGCCTGATACATTACGAGACTTCGGTCGGCGGGTGGAGCAAGTAGCTCATGTCTTCCATCGCAAACGTCACTGGCAGACGCGAGGCCGCGAGATGGAGCTTGGTCATCTGGCGCTTGGTGAGCGCGTCGCCACGGCACGTCATGCCGCTGACACTGCTGGGGGTCGTGCCCGAGGCCGCGAGCGCCGGCTGGTCCATTAGGAGAGCCTTGGACGGGTACTTTGTGGGCGACACCGTTGCTGGCAGTTGAAGCGCCCGTTCAAAAAGGAATCGCCGCGTCGCGACAACGCCCAGTGCAACGCCCAAGACCACGCCGGCCATAAATTGCCACGGACGTGCGTAGTAATACGTCTCCACACCAAGCACACGCGCGAGCCAGCCGTGGAGCGAGAGCTGTGTGGGTGGTGCAGACGGGGCCAGCTTCTCGATCCTTCGGTCGGCCGTACGTGCTGCGACGTGGAGGTTCATCACAATATCCCGGGTGACAGCACGGATATCTTCCGTGGCGTCCGAGTGCGGCGGTGATGCCAGCGTATGCGGCGTGGCGAATGTGTGGGCCATCGAGAGCGCAAACGACGTCTGCTCGGTTGAGATCGGAGACGGCGCCGGATATCTCAGCGTCGGGAGCTCCGTATTCCCGGGGGGCTCGACTAGCGAGCGCAGCAGATTCCAGTCCTCCAGGGAATCTAATCAAAACGCCCATGGAATATTAGCTCGCGGATTCAAGGAAACCCCACCAACTGAGGCAGGCGCGCCTACCGAACGACATGGTGCGTGGATACTCTTCGAGCTCATGGAGCAGCACACCGGACTGGAGATTAATCTGAGAGAGCACGGTCCGGAGAATGCTAACATATCCAGCAGCATATTTATATGGGATCAGTTGGTCCGTTTGCATATCCGGAATGATGGTGTTCTCCGCTCCCGAAGATTTTGTTCTCCGCTCATCGTACCGTTCGCTGCGGTTGGCGCGTTCCGTGGAGACCCGCGCACGGTTCTGCGCCATGAGCAGCGCCTCGCCGATCCGTCGCACTGAGGTGGCGTCGCTGGAGGCCGCGGAGGAGCGCGCGCGGGAGCCGTCGTTCATTGGGGGTGTTCGCACTTCTGGGGTCTTTCGGGAAAGGGGATGTCTGTGTGTTTGTGCACTCTGCTTGGACTCCCAAGCCTCCTCCCAAGTGGGAGGAGGTCACGCCTCTTTCTGAGAGGAGTAGCCCAGGCGGGTTGTGTGTCTTTCTTTTCTTTTCGTCGTTTTGTGTTTTTTAGGGGGGAGAACGCCAGCATGTTCTTTCGTTCTTCCACTTCAATGTTGATCAGGGTTTGGGGAAAGGCCAGATCAGATTCAGAGCTTGCTGTTGTGTCTTGCTTTGAGTTTTTCGCTGCAAGTCGCAGGGGAAAATCGAGTTCCCTAACCCTTCAAAACCGAGTCAAATTGATCTTCAGCGGAAGTCCAATTGAGAAACGCGATCCATAGTGCCCAAGAATCAGCCGCTGATTCTTGGGCCATGTGGCCCATATCGGCACGACGACCATGGTGATCATGATAGAAGAGATCTGGGGCTGGCTGTGGCTTCATGGACACGTGAAGCCTTGGCGTCACTGGATTTCAGGCTCCATGAACCCTTCAGACCGGTACAGTAGTGAAGAGATGTCAAGCCACAAACCCTCCGCAGACAGAACCGCTGGAAAGTATCAGCGCATCTAGAGACCCACCACACCACCGTGGATCACAAGCCAATTCATGGCGGAGAACAGAAATTTCCGGAACGAGCCCACATGTTTTCTTCCATATCCAATACTTATCACTATTCGTCGAAATGTAGCCAATTACAAGCGCCGAAGAGCCACGGTCATCTCAGTTGGCCATGGCGAAGACGTCGTCGGTCGGGTCGAGTGCCTTGAACGCCGCACGCGGCGGGTTGAGCTTGGCCGGCGGCGCCGCCTTGCGGGCCTCCTTCTTACTGGACGCGATCTTGGCCATCTTGGTCTTCACGCGGTGCGCGTAGTCCGGGTCGACGGCCTTGAAGTTGGCGAGCGCGCGCGCCTGGATG